>JAVTVY010011808.1:0-52219 GCA_036873755.1 Hanleya hanleyi | reverse complement strand
TTCAATTGATCTGAGACTCCGTGGTTTGTAACATTTGATGATGCAATTAGAATTTGTCCAAAAACGTAACTTTTATTCACTTGTCCGCACTGTCAATCACTCGACAACTCACAAAATCTTCGTTTACAACAACAACACAACGTTATACTTACAGCATAGTCGGGGAAACAAGTGTCATCAGACGATTTTCAATTACAATTTTGCACTAATTTACGAGCGCGATAAAAAGTGCAACTCACAACAAATTAGACAGAAATGACAGATTGAGATCGACGACAGATTTTGGATATAGTTTTGCATCTTCTGAGGAACCCATGATGTCGTCTGCTCGGCAGGTCGCTCTGGGGGCTTACATCCGGGATACTCGAACACATGGTGCTTTAAATAGCACAAGGGAGGCAACTCGATGTACGTTGAAGATCTGATTTTGAGTGATGTGTGTTTGTTTTTTTTTAAATAGCAGTCATTGTGATGAAGCGACTTACTACTAAGCTGCGCAACTCAAACGTTTGCAATTAATAATTTAGCTTGTATTGGCAAATGATGTCGGGTATTAGACGGTAAATGGAATAGCGTTTAAAATGAGTTGTAGCAGATAAATCATATGGTATTCTTGGCATCATTTATAAATCATTTATATTCGATAGATCATTTTCAAAAACGTTCTTGCCCCAAATCATTTGCCAATATTTAAATCTAAATGAATTTGCAAACAATATATTTTTTGAAGCTGTGTAGGTCTCAAATTTAATTCCACAAAAGAAAGTACTGTATTTCTATAGATATCTATGGCTGCCAGCATCGCTCTGGCAAACATCAGACTTGCAGTTCGACATAAACATTTTTAATTGGGGAGACTTCCTGAAATGGTCAATAAAATGTCAGACCTTTATTTAACCCATTGCGAAACTGATGTACTAAGAACATAATACCATCACAATTTGATGGTGATACTGGTAAATTGAATCATCTGCGGTATTTAAAAGAAATTTATAAAGAAAATGTGCACTCCAAACTGTAATTTGTTTTTCAAAATAAAGCAGAGGGTATCATATGGTACATGTGCTTTGTAAAATACCCGAGTTACCACGTGTATACGACATGGCCATTAATGCTTCTCTTTAAATATGCAACAATTTTGACTTTACAGATTTAGTTGAAAGCAGATTGAATGAATAAAGTGCATGATAAGTTAATCATAACAGACTCCTTGGCGAATGATAGACACATAGTACAAGAAATATCAAAAATATATACAGTGATATATCACTGATAATGTTTAAATTCCTGAATTGCTACCCTGAACTAATTGTTTTCAAATAAATAAACAAATTTATGATATCTGAAGTTTTCAAATGATTTATATGCACAATGAAAACAAGTGTAACGCTTTGAGATGTGTTGAAACATAAATCCCCCAAGTTGTGTTGTGAAATGTATTGTTTCTCCATTTCTTGGATGGGAGTGTTTTTCTCTTGTACTAGTTATCCTCATTTTATATGCAAAATACTAGTGTAAGAAAATATTTCTTATTCTCATCATGGTCATTGGAATAATCAGAATATTTTTCTTGATAAAGAAATAAATTCTTATTCCAATAAGTTTCATATATGCAAATATACTAGTCTAAGAAAATATTTCTCACTTTCTTTGAAATAATCAGAATATTTTTCTTAATAAAGAAAAAAATTCTTATTCTAATAAATTTCATATATGCAAATATACTAGTTTAAGAAAATAATTCTTACTTTCATGGAAATAATCAGAATATTTTTCTTGATAAAGAAAAAAATTCTTATTCCAAGAAATTTTAAGAAAATAATTCTTGAGTGGGGACAAGTTTTAAGAAATTGTAGTTGGAGAGGCAAGAAAATTTAAGAAATTTCAAGATTATTACTCTCAGATGAGAAAAATTCAAGAAAAAATTTCTGACATAAGAAATCATTTTTTACTGTGAGCACGTCCAGGTAGAGGGCTTTGTTAATGGCAGGGTCGCGCCGCTTGACCACTTTGCAGCTGAACTTGTTGTTTTCATCTCCACCGTAACAGTGGTAGGTCTTGGATGAGAGGGCGATCATGGTATCGCCACCCCACTCCAACTTGAATAGGCCTGGAGTCCACTTGTCGTGCTCGTAATGATCAGGTCGCGGTAGCCATGAATATGACAGTTGCAGCGCCAAATGACGGCTTCTGATTGAACAAGAGCCTACTTGTATTGTAAACATACCCAACGCGGCGCCCCTCCCCCCCCCCCCCAGCGTGGGTATGATGTACTGGAGGGGATAATAAAATGATTGACCGGTCATCCGTGCTGATGTTGCTCTCTCATCGGTCTCTATCATGACGTCAAGGCGTTATACTAGGGCGTTAAGGCGTTAAGATAAGGCGTTGAGACGGGCGTTAAGGCGTTAAGATAAGGCGTTGAGACGGGCGTTAAGGCGTAACGACGGGCGTCACCGCATTTCGATGAATTAGTATCATTTCCATGATAATCAGAGCTTTAGGTGCTAATTCACTAGGGCGTTGAAGCGTTAAGCTAGGCGTGGGCGGGCGTTACTGTCCATAAAAGCAAGCATATTCCAAAAATGTGCAATCTCCCCGACACAGTACGCCCACTACTGGCTCATCTTGACCCCAAAACGTCCATTCCCATGCTCCATGCACACAACTGTTTCAGGACATGCTGCCTGAACAATATCCTGGTCTGCCCGGCCAGGATAAGAACGTACGGATTAGAACGAACATGACCGAACATTAAACTTTCTCAAAGGACGGCTTCTGATTGGACAACAGCCTACTTGTATTGCAAACATACCTAACGCGGCTCCTCCAGCGTGGGTATGATGTACGGGAGGGGATAATAAACTATATGAACACTTGTTGTTGTTGTTGTTCTCTCTCCGGTCTATATTACCCTCTAGACCTGGTTGATAGGGGTTTCCCTATTTTAGGGGTAAAGTCCGTGTTCACGTTTATATTTTCGGGACAAATCCTAAATTTACATACACCCACTCCCCCATCCTGCCTCTATGGGCAGGTTCCAATAAGCCGGGGACCTATATTAGCACCTCTAGACCTGGTTGATAGGGGTTTTGTCTATTTTAGGGGTAAAGTCCGTGTTTCGCTTTTTATATTTTCGGGACAAATCCTAATTTTACATACCCACTCCCCCACCCTGCCTCTGTCGACAGACCCCGATAAGCCGGAGACCAATATTAGCACCTCTAGACCTGGTTGATAGGAGTTTCCCCTATAGTAGGGGTAAAGTCCGTGTTTCGTATTTTATATTTTCGGAGCAAATCCTAAATTTACATACACCAACTCCCCCACCCTGCCTCTCTCGGCAGGCCCCGATAAGCCGGGTCCGATAGAAGCCCCACTAGACCTGGTTGATAAGGGTTGTCCCTATTTTTGGGGTAAAGTCCGTGTTCCGCATTTTATATTTTCGGGATAAATCCTAATTTCACAAACACCCACTTTCCCATCCTGCCTCTGTCGGCAGGCCCCGATAAGCCGGGGACTGATATTGGCTCTACTACACGTGGTTGGTAGGGGTTTCCCCTATTTTAGAGGTAAAGTCCGTGTTCCGCTTTTTATATTTTCGGGATAAATGCGAATTTTACATACACCCACTCCCCCACCCAGCCTCTGTCGGCAGGCCCCGATAAGGGTACCCGGATGTAAGACTGATTCACAATACGACGCAACCCAGAGACTCGCGTGCTAGTTCTCCCAAATTTACTCCCAGAGAGACCGGGACAACTGATCGAGACCCTCTGGTTAAGATGTTGTCGACAGCAGCAAAATCATCTATGTGTAATAGGGACGGACTACCTCACTGATCGCTTTGGCATAGGGCCATGTCGAATCCTGAACATGCTGCCGCACTTCGGTCAACTCTGTGTCATGACTGACTTCTTCTTTAAATTTTTCAAAGGAGATGATGTTACACGGAGATTCAAGAACCACGTGACACACCATTTCGTCTTGGTCAGCACATTCACTCACATCGTGGGATAAAGGAAGTCTAGAAAAACCGTCAGCTACGAGATTTTCACTCCCTTTCTTGTATTCAACTGAATAATTGTAGCACATAAGACTGCATGACCATCGCACAATGAGTATTGACTGTCTGTACGTACCTTTTGTCAACAAAGTGGTTTCTCGACTAACTGGTCCCGCAACATTTCGTCCTCGAGGGCTCCAAAGTTACAGGTAATGACTAGTTCACGCAGAGTGGCATTTTATTGGTCAACTGTTTCATGAGTTTGTTGTGCCCGTTGTCGAAACCCATATCGTTCTGCCACCACATTCACTTTGAGCTCAAAATGGTGGCACAGAGTCAGAAGTGCCAATGTATACTCACTTCGGATGGTTGCGTGCGCGGCAGGGGGCAACGTTTCAAAGATACGTCGTCCTTTTGCGCCGAGGCAATGTAGCAGGGTTGCCTTTTTTCGGGTCTCCGAAAATTCATCAGCCGCTATGGCTAACAGGTATGTCTGAAAGGATTCAGCCCATTTCTCCATGGAATGGTCGGTGAGCCAGAAATGTCGGGGGGTGATGGCATCACCTTCATCTTGGAATCAATGAACGAAATAGCCACAAAGGCCCACGTAAACGTCCATTGTAACTCGTCGCGAAATGTTGTAATAGGAAGAATTTTCGATGGATAGAGGAAACAAGCGAAATTGGTAAACGAAGAGTGTATTCTGGTACATCAGCACGAAATTACCTCATGGCTACCGACCTCTGTACTCATGTCCGTCCTTACAGTTATTAGTCTACTACATCATATATCATCACGCGGTCAATAGGGGATAATTCTCAGGATACCACCGTCTTTTAAAGTTAATTGCTGTTTTTCCTATTACAGTTTTTCCTATTACAGAATAAATAAATTTAGGATATCTTGAGTCAAAGGAATAAAGGATTAGACAACACATATCGTGAAACTATATAAAGAATACTGCAAATATAGTACACCACACCACAGATGTAGCATTGTATACCACAGCTCAGTATATCTGACATACAATATTTCACAAAACAATAATAATTTCACATACCACAGATTTTTTCTAGTATCGGAACTAAATGATAGATATATGATACATTCATGTACAACTGTGCTGGAGACCACAAGCTTAGACTCCGATATTGCAAATGGCAGCTATGCTATACATGCCCTGTATACTGTATATACTTTTAATTATACTTTACTTCAATTTATTGCACTTAACTACCATTTCACTGTAGTGAACTATGGTATACTATAATACGTTTTCATAAAGGTCGGTACTGGTGTGTACCCGGTACTGGTGTGTTCTCGGTACTAGTGTATACTCGATACTGGTGTTTACTCTTAACTGGTATGTACTCTGAACTGGTGCGTACCCGGTACTGGTGTGTACTCGGTACTGGTGTGTACTCGGCACTGGTGTAGAGCCTGAGCTGGTGTGTACTCGGTACTGGTGTATAACCGATACTGGTGTGTATGCGGTACTGGTGTGTAATCGGCACTGGTGTGTACTCTGAACAGGTGTGTTCTCGGCACTGTTGTGTACTCTGAACTGGTGTGTACACGGTAGTGGTGTGTAACTGATACGGGTGTGTGCTCGACACTGATGTGTACTCTGAACCGGGTTGTACACGGTACTGATGTGTACTCGATACTGGTGTGTATTCGGTACTGATGCATATCTGAGGACATAACTCATTTATGAATGACGATGTTTTGACTATACCGGTATAAATGGAAAGATTTTCCGGCAGGAATAAATGTCGGGGTCCTATCTTTTAACTCAGCGAAAACATTTATTCCTGAATTCAAAATCAGGCAAGACGAATTTTCATGAACAAGAACATATGACAAGCGGACAATGTTCCTGTGACATTCATTCCTTCCACACGGGTGTGATAGAAGCTCTGTATCATCATCCCCTCAGTACGTCACAGTGTGGGGTCATAACACGACAAACCGTGCCATTGGAAGATATACGTATATAAGAGGATTTCTGTGTGATTTGACTTGCCAATATAATGCAATTTGAGTATTTTATGAGATATGGTAACAGGGGCTCGACTTGATTTCTGGTCGCAGATTTTGATCATTGGAGGGTTATATTCATATTCTTGTACTTGGACTAATGGCAAGGAAGCTCTCGATGCACGAGGGATGTCTAATGAATGTCGTGTCTGACAGCGGTAGTATATAAAACCAATATTCCTGTTCTCATATCTTGGTAGGGTGCTCTCCAAATTGTTCAGCCACTTCTGATTGGTCGGTTGTTGGTATACTTCCATCCCGAAACCAATATGGGTATGGGCGAGGCCATATACCTGGCTTCCGGTCTTGTCATCGCTGGGATCCTGGGCAACACAGCAGGTGTCCACTCTTATTACAAGGCGGAACTGGTGGCAATGAGAGTGAGAGCTGCTGTTAGCTGTGTAGTATATAGGAAGGTGAGAACAACAATCTGATTAAACCAGATTTACAAAAACCGCTCCCCATCTTACTTTTCGCTCATGTAGATCTTGGGACAACTTTCCCATTTCCCTGTTCTGAGTGCTGTTCAATCACAGAGCGTTCCCCCCCCACCCCCACATTGGGATGTATGTTCGAAACGTCAAGTGCGGACCACAGCTGCGTAGGGGAGATAAGTTGTCCTCGTGATTTTATGCACATAGAAATGTCTCTTGTAATTGATCGACTATTTATGTTAATCGAACATCATCGTTTATAGAGAACAACATATTCCATTGATGAAACGCGCTAAAATATTTGAGAAGATGAGTTTTACTTTTGCCATATCGTACGACTGTCACCCCCAATCCGTAACATGAGACGGGCTTAACCGCAACCCAGATCACATCTGCGTAGGTGGTGGCAGGTTGGCCTCGTGATTTTATGCATCGCTCCATATTGAAATGTATATTGTAATGTTAAGGATGTCCGCTGGTGGTAAATCAAAGTAATTAACTTTTTGAATAATGTGTGTTGTTGCATTCATAATTGTGTAATATAAGGAAAACCAAAGAAAAAAATATAGGTTGTTGTGCATTTTTTAGCTGTAGGCAACGTTAAGTGGACTGACCCATGCTCAATTTGATAACCCAGAAAGCATAGGGAATAGCACTAGTTTTGAAGCATATTCATGAAAAATTCATATAAATAGTATTTAATTTTTTCGTATATTCTATCTGTTTGCAGATAATCACAATGTCTATCAAAATTTAGCAAATCGAATGGATGTTGGTGTGCAAAATTCTCGGCTAGAAGGCTTTTAAATGAAATCCCTATCTCTTAACCTAGGAAAGGGAGATAACCCAGTAGTAAAACAGGCAAAATGGCTTACAAAGTCAAAAACCACCAGCGGACATCGTTAAGCGAACATCATCATAGTTTCTGGATGAAAGAAGCTAAAATATACGAGAAGAGGAGTTTTACTTTCCTTATTGTACACCTGTCGCTCCGCACCGCAACATGAGGTGTAGTATGCATGTGACCTTGATTTGTCGATAGCTAGTTCTGCAAACACGGAAACTCCAGCCTTGGTGTCAGATCTAAAAACAATCTTGTCACCCATAGTTTATGGGCTAGGGCCGAAACTGGTACCACCTGAGGTGGCAAATTGTAGTCATGTATTCTGAAGAGGTATATGACTGTAGATGTAATCCATATGCGATTACCGTAGTCCATGTCCCATGGGATTCAAGTAACAATTTGGTAACGTCACGGTGATCTCATAACATCGAAGATAATTTATATTTAAATATTTACTTATTTGTGTTTCTAAATTTGCTGGTAAAACTTGAGATAGCAGAATTCGGTTCATATTTTGTAAGAGATATTTCAATGCAAATGTTATACATGTCTGACAGTCGTTGTATATCGGTAGCTTAATGGTTGATATAGTGCATTTTCTGAAACCTGACTCATTCTGTACTCCGTAAGTTTGCGGGTAGGGCATGGTCCTTTCATATTTCCATCATGGCTAGAGAGATGAACAGTATCGACATTTACCTTCATGCCCTCTTATGCCGAAGCATCTATTGAAGATAAGATTTGATGTTGTGATGACATCACCGTGATGTATTAATGATGAAAAGCAGTCACCAACGGAGACATCGTCAACGGATGTCACCAAAGGAGACATCGCAGCGATGGTTGAAGAAAGTTTAATAGTGCGTTGATTCACAATCGAATCAATATCAATTATTTAGTTGGTTTAACTCTACCAGGCCTGGGGTCGTTACTCAAAGAAAACACATAAATAAAAAAAATCGAAAAATCTGACCGAAAAATCGACCAATAAATTCCTGTTTTGAAGATGACGTCACTGTGACGTCATCAAACGGCCATCTTGATTTCTTTCACGTTGTCTTGTAGAGTTTGACCCAGCGGTATAGTGTTGTAAGTTTGATGATGTCACAGTGCCGTCATTTTCATGAAAGAGGCATTTTTTGGTCGATTTTTCGGTCAGATTTTTCGAATTTTTTATTTATGTAATTTCTTGACAAAAACTGCATGATAAATTAGTAAATATTAGTGTTATGTGAAATAAAATATGTTTTGCCACTTTTTCTCGCGGAAAAGCAGAGATATTGAAGAAAACTGACGAAAACATCACTTTTCTGGTACCCCAAGTGGCCACCGTGTGGAATTTACCCATGATCCTTTGCTTGTAGGGTTATGCAAATAGGCTCAAAATGACCCCAATATGATAAACTATAAAGTCACAGAGTGTCAGCTCCCAATATTTCACCAAAATGACCCCTCCGCACGCTTGGTTGGGTTAACTAAGTAAATCTAATAGCCAAAAATACAGAACAATCTGTGTCTTCAGGAAATATAATACCACCCACAATCAATAAAATTTGTCAAGATGTAGCGTATTTTCGACTGTATCGTCCAGTGAACATAATCGAAACATCCCAAGGGATTTTCGTGAAAATTACTTGGATGAAGGACTGGACATAATTAATTTACCAGGAATCCTGGATAATCCAGATGTGCGCAACTCTGTACCAAACTATTTTGGTTCACAAAACCCGCTTGCCTTCTTATAAGTATACTAAATCTATAGCCACCAAAATATTCAAGGAGGTTGACTAACTTATATACGTCGGGAGGCTATAGTTGTGATTGTGAATCGTCAAACTTTGTCTGTGCACCATGTAAACATATTGTGACTGGCAACCGTGATAGATTGAGCGGTGAAGACCTAAAATCACTCCCGATGATGGGAGCTAAATATAGAGAGCCGAGAAGAATAAACCTGAAGGCCGACCAGAAGATAGTCCTGACTGCGCTGAAACAGCACGTTATTGAGCGGTCAAAGCGAGAAAACAGTTGACCGTACAGTACTCGCGGAGTAGCTGGACCCTACCAATAGCAAGGTCGTTGAAACAATCCGCCATATTGACAGAAGTATCCTTACCCAAGCGAAACAAGTACTGAGAAACCTCAATTCGCAGGAAATTCTAGCAAATCACCGGAGTAAGTTCGTCATAGTCCCAGCTGGCTAAGCTTCAAATACAATAATATTCATATGTAAATATAACTATTGAGTATAAGCACACCATCACAGTATACGTCTACTTACTCCAAAACTCCTAACTACTCATAGCGATATACCAAAATGCATGAAACACTACATAAATCTAGATTCATAGGTGGTTCTTGAAGCTGTACCACCAAGCTTCTATCAACCCTGCTGACGAGAGCCCTTCGGGAGGTAAAAACATTTTGGAGAAGGTATTGTGCCAATTTTCTAAAAACTCGTTAAATATATGTGGATATTTAAAAATTCAAAAATGCCTTACGGAAGAGCTTGATGCAAAAAGACCCATACCGTACAGACATGTATCCATATAGGATGTCTCGATTCTCTATACTACAATCTCTCATCCGGAACTTATCGATCGTTTTAGTTCATTAATAGTTTTGGTGTTCAAGAAAGCCGATATATTAATGTCCGAAGCCATAAAGCATTCTTTAGCTGTACTACACACATGGGATATCATTCATGGAATGTTTCTTTGTTTACAGAGTTGTTTGAATTTCTCATTAATAATGTTTATATTACACAATATATGAACAACATATAAGTTCTAATGGGTACTAACTGTGCATTCTTTTTGGATGACCTATATCTGTTCTCTGATGAAACGAAAAAAAACTATATGAAACGCTTTCAAAAGCCCATAATTTCAAAACCCGTTCCTACCCATTAACCTAACACTGTATAGGCCACCTTCTCGCTGTGGATAATAATGACGCGTTAAAGATATAAATCACTGGATTTGAAGGAAACTACGGAAACCCGGAACGGCCCATTATATTTAGGCCTATATTTCAATAAAAATTAAGAGGGACTTTACGACAAGAGAGACGATTACAATTTCGACATCGTAAACTATCTTTTTCTGGACAGTAATATTCCAGAAGTGTGTACATAACGCGCCTAGTAGCGTTTGCTAGATTCTGTGTAAAATGTGACGATTCTAATCAATGTTACAAAACATTGTTGCAGAATGCTATAAAACAGGTCTATATCCACCAAGCGCTTCCACTGAAAGTTTCTCAAATTTGGTGATACATATCGCATGCTGATAGAAAAATAGGAACGTAGCGTGCAAGATCTATGACGTTATGTTTCGTAACTTGTGCCTAATTTCGTTTAACTCGGGGTTAGGGCCGTATGAACTCATGTACGTCAAGATCCTGACGGTGTTCTACAGCCACAATCAAGCGTGACTGAGATACATCGCCAACGAATAATGATAACGATAACTTTTCGATAACGAACTTACTACGAAAATCATATTGATTAAGCATACTGATCAGTGATACAGATTTGATATTTTTGGATGGACAACGGCTGAATATTGAATAACGGACTAGACGCCTGTATTTGATGAAAATTTTAGGTTATTTTATTTTCTCATTTTTACTTGGACCAAGTGAAGTGGCAAATGCTGTATTGTTTCTTTGAAGAGGTATTCGTGTGTAAATGTTTGCCATATGTGATAATTTATGCAATTTGTTAGTGCAAAAGTAATTATTGCAGGCTGTATGCACATAGTCTATTCCCTGATCTCGTGTTATAAGCGTTCGAAATTGTGGCCATACGGAAGACGTGGAGAAGGACAATTCAGGGAACATTCCGACTTGCCACGATATTTCGGCTGATATTTATCTTGGCTACCAATCGTCCTTCCTATCCATTATCTTCACACCAAATTTCGTGCTAACGTCATAATTGAGACAAGTTTGGTGAAAGGCAATTTTCCGCTTAATCAACCATATTTGACGACCAACTTGGAGCTGCATTTAGTCTTGATCATGAGTACCAATACTTTCGTAGTTTACAAATACTACCACATATTGTCACCCATTAATCAAAAGCTAGTGTTGGCCATCTTAAAACTGACGGCTATTTCGAGAACGTTACCATTATCTGCAGTCTTGGCCACCGATTGTTTTGTAAGTAAGGTAGACGCTATGATCAGATGATCCACTGGATGGTGCCACCTGTCAGTAGTAGGGCGCTAACAAACTTGTTTCAATGTTCGAAATGATCATTCTGTGTTATCTGTGTTCGAAATGCTATGTTTGCTTCTTAATGTGCACAAACATTGCAATTTTAGTAACATTCAGAAGGCACTGATCCGATATTCAATATCCAGCCGTAGTTCGTGAAAGGATTCCCGTGTCAATAATCGTAAGACATATTTCATATGCGAGTTACCACCAATTTCAAATGTGCATGAAATAAATAATAAAACACAAGATGGTTTCCTACAAGAGATAAGTAGTCAACAGTTTTCAATTACGTCAACAAGACGTGATAATGTTCTTTCCATAAAATCCTAAATAATGACCTATTCTTTATCCAAATGAATTTACAGTTCGTTTTCCAGTCTATGTATCCACCCTCATTCACGCTTTGATTGTTACTGATCATGTGAACATCATGAAGATGTGATGCACACGATGTTCAAATGACCCCTAGCTCGAGTTAATCCAGTACCATTAATGCCTTTAAGAGTATTCACATCGTCTAATAAACATAGGATATGCCTATACCGGACGCGATGGTGGCAAGACATCCAGGAAAAAGGTGATTCGCACCTAAATGTAGCTCTGTCCGAATAAAACCGAACATATTAAGTGAACCATGCATAATTGGCAGAATACACTAAGCATTATACAGATACTCAATTGTGAAACGCTGTAATTCTGAAACTGGGCGAACAGGTTGTGGCCATTCTCGACAGGGATGGTTGCTGAAAGGCATTTTCATAGACCCTGCTATCATCTCTAGATGAAAATGGAACTTGCCGGCGTTGATGCAGAGAGTAGGCCTATATCGTCAGTTGCTGCCACAGGTAATCTAGGTTCGATGACAATGCACACAATTTATTTTCTTTCAAATTAAATTAATTGTTCGTCACCCCGATGCTATTATGATTATATAAACTGTCTCCAAATTACCATCTGTCTCACATTATGAGGGAATGGGATTTTTGGCAAAATATCGGAGCCAGTTTATCTCAAAGCATTGCAAAGCATTGAAATTCTTCACAGTATCTATATGTGATTTCTGCATTTTTATTCTTAAATTAGAATATCTATTCAGAATCCCCCCCCCCCCCCTCCAAAAAAAACAAACCCCTCGCATGTTATTTCCACAGTGCCCAGTCACATTGTTAGAACATTGCAAGACCGACGTCATTGTGCTTTGAAAATAACATGCGAGGTATTGGAAATTTTCTTTGATTCTGAACAGATTTTCTTCAAATTTCAGAATGAAAATGCACAAATTACATACAGATACATAGATCTGGTGAATTTCACTTATCTTAGAAGAACTGGCTCCAATGTATTGCCGACAATCCCGTGCCCTCATAATGTGAAACAGACAGTAGGTGCATGGATTAACAGGCAGTTGGAACCATTGTTCAGAAGGTGTAAACAGAACTGAATGCAGCTAAATCCTTTGAACTGTTGACAGTGCTGATGGGGATGATGATGGTTAAACAATCATATACGACACTTACGGAACTTCTGCATCCTTAAGGATGTCCGCTGGTGGTAAATCAAAGTAATTAACTTTTTGAATAATGTGTGTTGTTGCATTCATAATTGTGTAATATGAGGGAAAAAAAGAAAAAAATATAGGTTGGTATGCATTTTTCAGCTGTAGACAACGTTAAGTGGGCTGACCCATGCTCAATTTGATAAACCAGAAAACATAGGGAATAGCCCTAGTTTTGAAGCATATTCATGAAAAATTCATATAAATAATATTTAACTTTTTTTTATATTCTAACTGTTTGCAGATAATCACAATGTCTATCAAAATTGATCAAATTGGATGAATGTTGCTGTGCAAAATTCTCGGCTAGAAGGCTTTTAAAGGAAATCCCCATCTCTTAACCTAGGAAAGGGAGATAACCCAATAGAAAAAAACCCAGGCAAAATGGCTGCCAAAGCCAAACACCACCAGCAGACATCCTTAATCGAAAGCCCTTCTTCACACAGCGCTGATAACTTCTACGCAGGCATAACACGGAAGTTGTTTTGTGCAAGGAGAAATAACAACCATTTCTACTGATGCTGACATTAAAGACATAATGATGTTCGTTTCATATCATCAAATCTGTAAAGCTGCAGGTACTGATGTAGTTGTGTGGACGTAGAACCGAAGTGCCTCAGGTGACTTTCGGTTATTTGGACAATGATCAAATATAAGATTGAACACTGTAACTGGTCGTATATTAGCATCTCCATATAGCCCAATTCGGAAAGGGTTTTATCTCCTGCAGAGAACTTCCGGTACGTACCAAAAGCCCTCACAATTAATTTTAGTACTTAAATAGTCTATTTGTTTTAAGAAAATTATCTTTATGATTTACACATATACAAGATCTATTGGTTCATGCAGAAAATATAAACAAAATAGTTTTTCAAACAAATATTCTCGAATAGTTGGCCAATATATTATACCAAATAATTGCGGGTGCCTACGAGCGAGGTGACTACTTACCGGAAGCAGTTTTCATACCTCTAACCTTAAAGAGCGGCAGTTATTCAGGGGAAGATCAGACACTTTCCGGAAAGGGCTATAGCCTCAACATTACGGTTGACAGTTGTCGAGTACGAAATAGTTCAATAGCTTGATATCCATGCGATTCGAGTTACAACAAATTTTCTCCTGTCAAAACTGGTCAGACGCATTTTGTGGAAGTCTCTAGACTTTGTTGTTTTGGTCACTCAGTCTTCTTCATATTCTCTGTCGCTTCTATCCACCGTCTGTACACTATTCAAGACCACACCAACACTTGTAGATCTTCGTCGAAATGTTGACCAGAACAACGCCTGCGCTTTTAATCACACAGACTGACATGAGCAAGCTAGTTCCTGCGGCCTCACCATAAGATTCGAGTTTCTCCCTGCACACACATTCACATTGGGGCGAGTTCTGACTATTACCAAGTTCCCCATAATGCATTTGGTGTGGACACGCCATAGTGAATATTAGCTGTCATTCAGTTTCTCTGGCAATCAAGCTAACTGTTACACTGGAAGTTTTACTGCAATTATGTTACAATATATGTTCCATGCCGTTTAGAAATTGGCAATACAAAATAGGGGGGGAAATAGGTAGATTTCTCCTTCTTACGCAAAACAATGATGAATTAAATTTGACTCCCTCTCCCATTGATTGATTTTTTGTATATGGAAGAACCTACTATTATTTAATTGACGAGATATTACCATTTTATATAACTGTCCTGATTCAACCCCAAATAACAGTCCACTCCCCAAATTGAAGATTTAAAAGACATGGTACGCATATGTCACTGTTGGGAGATACGATGACGTGATTAAACGTCTTATCATTAATTAAATTGTGTAGTTGGATTTTTTTTTGATTTGAAGAAAAGATATGGTGGATACCATACCCCGCCACTCTCAACGCTTGACTTAGAGTATGGATAAAGTCCGGTTTCACAAAACGAGATATGATTACCCTTAAGCTACTGATCTCCAAATATTGTAACATACGGGTAGCATCTACATACAAGCAACACTTCAAGAAACGTTAACCCTACCTGGCCTGGGAGGGGGGGGGGGAGGCGAAATGGCAACCCTACCAAACTTTCTGAGCTATCTCCGGAACGACAAAAAATAGAGAGCTGAAACTCCGTGACTTTATAGCTTATCATATTGGGGTCATATTAAGCCTACTTGCATGACCCCCCGAAGAGAGGATCATGGGTAAATTCAAGATGGCGGCCATGTGGGGTCCCAGAAAAGTGATATTTTTGTCATATTTCTTCAAAATTTCTGCTTTTCTGCGAAGAAAAGTGGGCAAAAACTATTTATTTCACATCACATTAATATTTACTAATTTATCATGCTGTTTCTGCGGAGAAATTGCATAAATAAAAAAATCTGAAAATGTGACCGAAAAATCGACCAAAAAATGAAGTTTTTGAAAATGCATCACTGTGACGTCATCAAAGCGGCCATCTTGGATTTTTTTACATTTTCTGGTAGAGCTTGACCCAAGGGTATAGTGTGGTAAGTGTCAGCTCCCTAGCTCAAGGGGTAAGAAAAATAATTAGGCCCCCCCCCAGGCCACGACAGGTCCCAAAAAGCCCAGGGCAGATAGGGTTAACGAAATCGACAACCTCAAACGGTACCAATAAATGACGAACTTTTAATTGAAATTTGACTAAAAGGCCGGCAAAAAAAGATTTTTCATGTTATCACGTCACAGTGACGTCATCAAAGGATTATATTAAATCGTTTTGCGGGTTTCTAAAGACAAGTACCTGAAGGCATAGTGTCAAAAGTTGCAGCTCTCTAGCAGCAGGAATAATAAAAATACTCAAGGAACCATACCACATCCCCTTATTTGGGTTCGGAATGGGGGGGATTTGGTTTTAATGTCACACTCAAGGTGATTTCACTCGTATGGTGACAACCAGTTTGGATGGAGGAGGAGGTCGGAGTAACCGGAGAGAACCACCGCCTGTCGGCAAGTAACTGGCATACTTTCACACATGCACCAGCTGAGTTCGCACCGATTCAGCGGTGTGAGGCTGGCGATCACCAGCGAAACGCCCTAGACCACTCGGCCACCCAGGGCCCCTGGGTTCAGAATGGCGACGGGGTAGGGTTCAGAAAGCGTGTTATGTCTACTCATAAGCTACCAATCTGCGACTTTTATCACATATGGGTAACATCTACATAGTAATAACTGTTCACTGAACATGAATCAAATCTGCGATCAATTTGAAAATGGGAAAAAGTGACAATAAATGCCTCATTGGGTTATTACGTCATTGTGACGTCACCAAATGATTATATGACATGATGTTTGCTTGTTTCAATACAGGAGAATCTGAGAGCAAAGTGCGAGAATTTTCAGATCTCTAGGAGGCTTAAGAAAAATATTCGAGCTACCATACCCCATCCACAAGTTTAAATTCATAATACGAAAAGGCTATAAGGATGCAAATGTGTCGTATTATGCTGCCGATCTGCAACGGTTATCACATATGGATAACATCTACAGACACATACCTCTTCAAAAAACATTACTATAATTGTCCACCTTAGGGGGGCGCAATTTTCGTTCCTGGCTCATGGACCACCTTTGCACTTCGGTAGCTTAAAGGTAGTATACCACACCTTCTCAATCGTATCCATCTCCTTATTCTAAATCCAAACTTGGGTGTTAAACGATAACATGTATGCACCATGACATCACTCGGATATTTTTTCAAATCCTTCTTTCCAGAGATCCTCAAAAATTCTCACACGTTTCGCGTAGGTGTTCATCTATTGAAACAAGCTAACATAATATAATCATTTGATGACGTCAGAATGGCGTAATAACCCAATGAGACATTTATTGTCGTGTTTTTGTCCATTTTCAAGCGTTTTTTTTCAAATATGCTGGTTCCGCTTGACACGGCAGATTCGATGCATGCGCATTGAAGATGTCATTGTATGTAGATGTTACCCATATTTGATAGAAATTGCAGCTGAGTAGCTTATGGGTAGTTATAGCACAGTTTCTTAACCCTAACCCTTCACCATTCAGATCAAATATAGATAGGGTATGCTTCCTTGAATATGTGTATTGTTCTCGCTGCTCGAGAGCCAAAATTATTCACTCTCTGCATTCAGGTCCTATCAATTGAAAGCAGTAAACATGATTTAAGGATGTCCGCTGGTGATTGCTGGCTTTGGCAGCCATTTTACCTGTTTTTCCTATTGGATTATCTCCCTTCCCTAGGTTAAGAGATACGGATTTCCTTTAAAAGCCTTCTAGCTGAGAATTTTGCACAGCAACATCTATTCAATTTCATAAATTTTGATACACATTGTGATTATTTGCAATTGTTAGAATATAAGAAAAAGTTAAATACTAATTATATGAATTTTTGATAAATATGCTTCAAAACTAGGGCTATTCCCTATGTTTTCTGGGTAATCAAATGGAGCATGAGTCAGTCCAGTTAATGTTGTCTACAGCTAAAAAATGCACACCAACCTATATTTTTTTCTCTGTTTTTCCTCATATTACATAATTATGAATGCAACAACACACATTATTCAAAAAGGTAATTACTTTGATTTACCACCAGCGGACATCCTTAATATATCTCTTTGACGATTAAACGTGACATATAAATGTGGTGGGCAAAGATGCCGACGTACTGGCAATTAGCTATATGATACCACAGGCCAATATTTTGACCGCATGTCACAACACGAAAAAAACCCCCAAAAACCTTGCCGGCCTTTCAGTCTATTTTCAATTTATAATTCCTATTTTGTTGGTACCATTGAGGTGGCAGATTTCGTTTCTTGAAGTGTATGTATATGTATGTAGATGTTATCCATGTGATAAAACTTTTTAATATCAATAACTTCGTTTTATGAGACCTGACCGCATCCTTACTTTAACCTTAAGACGCATGCCCCCCCCCCCCCACGACAAAGAATTGAGAGCTGACACTCCTCGACTTTAAAGTTTTTACAATTGGGGTCATTTTACTATTTGCATAACCCCCCGAGCAGAGGATCATGGGTAAATTCAAGATGGTGGCCACGTGGGCTACCAGAAAAGTGATGTTTGTGTCATTTTCCTTCAAAATTTCTGCTTTTCCGCGATGAAAAGTGGGCAAAAAGTATTTTATTTCACATTAATATTTACTAATTTATCCTGCAGATTTTGCGGAGAAATTGCATAAATATAAAATTCGAAAAATCTGACCGGAAGATCGACCAAAAGTGCCGTTTTTGAAATTTTTTACATTTTCTGGTAGAACTTGACCCGGGGGGATACTGTGGTAAGAAAAATAATTAGAGAGTCCCCCAGGCTTAAACAGGTCCCAAAACGTCCCCCAAAAGCCCAGGCCAGGTAGGGCTAAGCTAAACGTTGGAGGTGGTAGGGCATGGTCCAACATATAGTTTCTTTAAACATACGTCTACAGATCTAGCACCTTCTACACTATAGACTTTAGTCCTACGCTACAATAAAATGATAAAACATGTAATCTGGCCTGGACGATTTGGGGTGTACCGCAGCCTGGAGGGGGGCGGAAAGGGCCCCTACATATTTTCGCTATCCTTAAGGCTAGAGTGCTGAAACTTACTACACTCTATCTTTCGGTCAAGCTCTACTAGAAAATGTATAGACATCCAAGATGGTCGCCATATTGACGTCACAGTGACGTCATTTAAAAAAAAGGCATTTTTGATTTTTCATTCAGATTTTTGCATTTTTTTATTTGTGTGTTTTCTTCGCAAAAACTGCATATGTTTTAGAGCATTAGATCATCGTAGAAATAACTGAAAATCCATTGAGGCAGCACCTCTATACTACATTCACACAACTACATCATCAACTTCGGAATATCAGCATCAATATAAACGGTTGTCAGTATTCTTTGCACAAAACAACTACGGTATCGTGCTTTGCCAGCGTAGAAGTCTGTGTTAGTGGGCTTTCGATTAGTGACGCAAAGATTCCATAAGATTCATAGACGATTGTATCAGCATCATCACCGGCATCAACATCACCATCAAAAATCTCGAGAACGGGTATAACTGTGTGCAGGAAATGTGTGACTGTGTTTTGATGATGCAGGAGCCATTCATCATTCATATACTGATGTATGGTGATCGGAAGGTCTCTGGTACGGAGCCGGTTTCAAAGGATTTAGCTGCATTCGACTATGTCTTCACCTTTTGAACCATGTTTCAACTTTCTGGTAATGTGCCTAATCTGAGGGCAATTTATATCAGCATATTGTCATCGGGGCGACTGAACAGTTAACAGGGACTATAATGCCTTTCAGCAGCCGTTCCCTTTCGACTATGACTCCCGTCGGTTCGACCAGTTTCAGGACGTTAGCATTTCGCAATTGACTATCGGCATCAATCGTAGTGGATTTGACCAATTATTCATGGTTTCAAGAAGCTACATTCAGGTGCGAAACATCTTGTTGGTTTCCTGGATGTTTTGCTACCATTTCCTCGGTCCTCATACATTATTGCTGGTACTGGATTTTCTGCACTTCTATCTTCTTTCGCAATATCTGGAAGCGGAAATTGACTATGCATTTGAGTAGCTCCCAGCAGCGCTCATTGGATAATGTATTGCACAGACGCAATAGTGGGATCCGCACCTTCTGAATGTTTCTGAAAGGGTGATGTTTGTGCACTTTACGAAGCAAACATCGCAATCGAAAACAGGTACTTACCACATAATGATAATTTCTAGCCATAAAACAACTGACATCGTGCTTCTAGTGACATGTGGCACCACCGGGTGGAACATCTGGTCATAAAAACAATTCCGTAAAAATGGCGGACATTTCTAAATGTGGTTGCCGAATATAGTGGACTAAGCGGAAACGTTCATTTCATCAGACGTATGCAATTATGACAGTATCACGGAATTTGGTGGAAAGTTGCGGATAGGAACAGCTATTGGTAGCTTGCTAAGATGCAAATCAACCGACATATCGCAACAATGTTCCCTTAAGTGTTCTTCTTTATGTCTTCCTCACGCTGAGGCCATCACAGCTTCAACTGAGTGCTTTAATAGATGCCTCAATAAAAGAGGGCATGAAGGTAAAGGTTGGTACCTTTTCACCTCTCTAGCCATAATTGAAATATCGGAAGGACCATATACCCTACCCGTAAACTTGGGTTTAGAATACAGAAAGAGTTATGGTACAGAAATTCTAATATAAAACATCTTAACCTACGGATATACAACGGCTGTCACATATCGAATCTGCCAACTCAAGTTTTATAAGCTTAAATTGGAAAAGCTAATTGAAAATAACCGAAAATTTGAAACTCCCTTAACTCATTTTAGTAGACGAGGACTGGATAGAGAAACGAATAATACAAATATCCAAGGAAGCATACCCCACTCCCTAAATTTGGGTCCAGAATGCGATTGAGAATGTGTGCTACAACTACCACTAAGCTAGTGTTCCGCAACTGTTATCGCATTTGGGTAACATCTATCTTCAAATACATCTTCAAAGAAACTCAACCGAATTTGACGCGTTACATCGTAGCAGCTGAATTAGAAAGGAAAAACAATTAGAAAATAGACAACAAATCGACCATAAATGCTGCGCCATGTTATTACGTCACTATGACGTCATTAAACGATTATTTGAAGTTCTCTTAACTTACATCAATAGACAAGGACCTGCACCCAAAGTCTGCAGGGCTTCAGCTCTCGGGTGACAGAAATAACAAATATATCCGGGGAACCAATTTTCCACCCGAGTTCGAGTGTGAAACAAAGACAGCGGTAGAGATAACAAAGTGTGTTATACTACCCTGAAACTACCGATATGTAACGGTTATCATATATGGATAACATCTCCAGACATATACCTCTTCAAAAAAACATTACTAGAATTTACCACCACGAGTGGTACGGGGTTGTGAAATTTGAGGCATTGGACCGTGGACATTTCAGTTTGTTACAGCTTTCATCCGTAAAAGTACCAGATTTTAGTCATACACACATTATCATTTAGACTCTATCGCCATTTCAAATTTTCGCAACTGCGCAGCTTTTCGTGAACTTCCTGTTTGTACCCAATCCGAAGTTTTTAACGTTGGAGAGATAGGTTGAGTGTTGGAAAACTGTTGAAATTTTGAGCAATTCTACGTAAAATCACCAAAAAATGTCATGGGCTATCGCCAGATGGGCTAAAGAGCGGCTCCAGATATCGTGACTTCGCCTTGTGCGCATGCTCAGTTACCCTAGATTTGTTATGGCGATGCCGACTATAGAAGCAGACATGAAAAGGTATTCTCTTTCTCTTGTCCAAAAATCACATTGTTTCATCATTGAAAACTGTAAACCACTACTATCTTTTGAAGAAACAACAAATGTTCTGCAATTCCTAGCTTCGCATGCAGACATGAATATATGACTACCATACTTGTAATTATGAAAATAATTGTAGCTTCTCCAGATCAACAGTAAGTGTTTCAACAAGACATTTTCTGGATTTGTCGTCAATCTTCTTGCCACGGATGTCGAACGATTCCATATGGTAAGATATGTTCTTCTGTATATATTCCTCTAATTGTTTATTCAATATGGACTCTCTTTTCTTCACCACAACGATTATCGTAGGAACTCAAATACGTCCATTAAAATGGTCATTGACATTGCAACTTGTAAACTTGAAGAACACAGTACTCGGAGGAAAACACTCCGAAGAGAAAATGTTCACTACTTCATTTATTCTGATACACAAGATGGCTAACGAATTATCAGAAGCAAATAGTTTGGACCGACAAACAGGCTCTTCGAGATCAAAGAGACGGGCACGTGTCTATTCCATTATGAACATAACCTATTGACCCATAAATCATTCATATTACCTTCTGCTTTTATTTCAGACCATTCGCTACCTCAGTTGTGCATTCATAGCACCTTTCCAGGGTATGGCATTATTCTATCTTGTATACCATTATACTGGTGTGGCAAGTAATTTTGCGCTGGCTGTCGCTGCCATTGTCTTACCGCTGACGGCTGGGACTGGATGGATATTTGGACAGCTACGGTAAGCATGTGTATTGAATGTGGAATGACAGTCGACGAAGTTAGTAATTGCCGAGAGTTTCTGGGGTTGAATTGAGTACTCCGCTTTGTCAAAACCAATGATTTTTTTTTAAAGATGTCGACTTCATATTAAAACGTCAAAAACTCAGATTCATATCCGAAATACTTGGACAGGCCACGTATTGGGATTCTTAGACCATCATCACATACATACATACATACCTACATACATACATACATACATAAAATACATACATACATGCATTACATTGCACAGTAATTACTCGACCCTGGTAATCGGGCATTGTAGAGTCTGGTCCAAGTATATATTTTACTCTGTTGGGACAGTAACACTAGTATTCCAAGAAAGTGGCGGACAAAGACAAATTTTACGACGTATGGCGACTAAAAAGCAACCATTTTCAGCACCCTTTTTCAGGTTTTACAAACACCATTATTGCAGTTGAACTGGCTTCAACACCATTTTTAGCGTTCACATGGGTTAACACCATTTCTCAACACCACTGTATGGTGTTGATCAGCCCTCGACACCATAGATGGCTGTTGGGTCAACACCATTTTTCTGGATGTGTATGGTGAATTACAAGCGTCTGGTCCGTCTATTGTGTTAGATGATCAATATTTCCCTCCAATTGCACACAATCCTGGATGGGTGGAAGGTAGCTAAATATCTACATTTTAACAACTTGATATGTAAATACCAGTCTGGGTTAAGACTTCATCACTCAACCAGTTATATACTCGTGGAAATGTATCATTCAAAAGTTAAGGCTCTGGACATTCTTCAAGTTTCCTATGTTGTCTGCTGTGATATATATATTAAGCTTTCGACAGGGTATGGCACAGGGGATTGATTTTCAAGCTGGAACAATTGCGAGTGAAAGGTGATATGCTACTCTAGATTCTTTGTAGGTCAGACCGAGTCTAGTCTAGCAGATATTAGCGCGGGTGTTCCTCGTGGTTAATTTCTGTGTCCTTTCTTTTCATCTGCTACATAAACGATGTATCAGAACCATTACACTCCCTAATACGATTATATGCAGTTGACATAACTGAGACGAACAGTACATTATACGATCCGATGTCTTTCAGCAGTATGTATAAAGCCTATGTAAGGCCCATTTTTGAAATTCGAAATGTTGCTCGGAATGGGGGCAATGTCCTATAGATCAAAAAGAAAAAAAGATGAAAAATCCCAACAGGAAGCCGCACGAATCATATCGGGTCTGACAAAATATGTTAACTGACAAAGCTTGTATACAGAATCTGAATTTAGAACCACTGATTAACAGTAAATATTATCACAGTCTTCCTTTAATGCGCAAAATGAATTTTCAATTCCAGATTACTTAACACTACGAGGCCTCTATCTCTGGGACGACAACAAATTGGGAGCTGACGCTCCGTGACATTGTTGCTTTATAAATTGGGGTCATTTTGGAGCCTAATTGCATACCCCCTGGGCAGAGGATCATGGGTAAATTCAAAATGGCGGCCATGTTGGGTACCAGGAAAGTGATGATCTCGTCATTTTTTCTTCGAAATTACTGCTTTTTCTGCAAAGAAATGTGAGCTAAAACTAATTTATTCTACATCATATTGTTATTTACTCATTTATTATGCAGTTTTGGTGAAGAAAGCAAAAATAGAAAAGTCGATAAATCTGACCTTTCATGTCTTTCTGGTACGACGTCATCAAAGCGGCCGCCTTGGATTTTATTTTTTACATTTCTTTAAAAAATTTCTCGTAGAGCTTGACCCAAGGGTATAGTGTGGTAAGTTTCAGCCCCATAGCTCAATGGATAAGAAAATTCCCCACCCCTGGGCATCGATAGTGTTAAGTGAAATAGTAACCCAAAGCACACATCACAATTGACAGAACCAGAATAACTCCAACATTTCGATTAAAAAATCTATAAAAAAATTTTTTCGTGCAATCAGTGATTGAGGAATGCAATAACATTAATCCATGCAATTTAGTGTCCACTGCATCGTTCATGTCTGATATAACAGTAAAAGTCCTATTGTCCCAATATCTTACAATTGGGGAATAAATCTAAACCTATTCAATCTTCAATTTGAAATTCTCACGAAATATCACTCAAACAATATTGGATCAGCGAATATCCACGAACTACCTCACTTCTAAATTCTAAAATTCTTCAGGGAAACAATGAAATTTCTCATCAAATACCGAATAGAGTGGGACAGAGCGACGTCCACACAACTATTTTGGGGTTAAAAGTCGGAAAGCAGTGAACGTTGAAACTAATTCACTGGTCAACAGTGGAAATGGTTGGAAAACAAAATGAATACTGATCCAAACATTGGAAAGACCGTTTCTCACAATTAGAGGGCGAAAATGAGCTTTGCCAAACGGTGGCCAATTAGTGTAGGCATGAACGCGAAAAACCTATGAAATTTCAATATACAACACCACCAAATGGCATATGCAATGTTATGCGACCCATTGTGTTTCTAAGACTAGGGGCCATTATCGCTGACTGGAGTTACGAACGGTTCGAACTGGGAATATGTGGTAACCTGTTTTCACATCCAAAACACCAGCAACAACATTTACGTCCCCATCAGTATAACAGTACTGAATCCAATGTCGTTCCATGTACATTCTATTCCTAGCGATCCAACATTCAGTGCTTTGCATGCCGAGAGATTAATAAGATCAAATCACGTATCACATCACAACTGAGTAATATAGTCTATTCGCCATCAGGCCCGCGATTTTCTCCCCGAGAGTAACTTCTGTAAATTTTATTTATATCTTCAAGTTGTAGAACGGGAAACCTTCCAAAACGATAATTATACCTAGCGAAATAAGACTACGTTCAACAGAGGGCATAATTGCGGACAATTTTTAAATAATCGAGAAATCTGCAACCACATTGTGCAAAACGTTCAGTTCGACCGAGTGTTCTGACGGCGATATCGGTGAATGTAGACACAATATCTCAAATGCATGTTCTGTAACTTTAACATCTCATGCAAGCAGTTGTAGTCTTACTTTGTACCATAATCAAGAGATACTTTAAGCTTTCGTGCAACACATTGCGTGTGTATTTTGCGCCGAAGAGTCGGCTCAATTGCTCAGCATGACGTGGTAGTTTCACCAGCACAGTCGGCAGCTAATGTTGCCATTGTGGCGTCCCTCATCGTAATGCCATGTTCCCTCAACAGGACCACAAAGAATGCAGTGGGAGGGGCGTGAGTAAATATACGACCATAAATACACATTTTAGTTCAACGAACTCGGCATCAATACTACTCCTATCATTAACCCTGTCTGACGGGGGGAGGGCTGTCCAGGGCAGGGGGCCGTTTCCCCCTAATTATTATTCTTACTCATTAAAGCTGACATGACCTTATTTAATGCACGAATGGTAGCGAAAAAAAATATCCACAGATTGTAGCCCGCGTTGGATAATACCCGCCGGAACTAATACGTGACGAGTTTACGACGCCATTCTGCCAATTTCTCATCCGAATACAGTTGCTTCCACCGCATATATAAAGCTGGAGTTGGCCCAGGACTTTGCCAGTCTGAACTGACACTCGAACTGTGCACATCATATTTATGCTGTCGTTATCACCAGCCCAAATTCGAGCTCCGTGAGCATCATATTATATCACATTCATTCGCAAACATTATAAATATATCTGAGAAAAAGTGGGTAATAAAATGAAGGATCTGACAACTCGAACACGATTTAGACATACCGTTCAGTATTTCCTCAACACAATGAAACTTGTTGGTCCCGTCACCAGTTTATACAGCATTGTATTCCAACTTTCCTCACTCGACGACTCGGCAAAGAGGGCGCACGAAGAGACTTGATAATTCTTGAGGCTCTAAACGATGCACTCCACATGCGATCTCTTTTTCAATTTTCCGATATAATGATACTGCTCCAGGCCCACCCATATTGACCATTTACTGTGCCAAGGAGGGAATGCGAGATTTGCTGTTGCCATTGGAGACTATTTGTGCAAAACGGAATGGCAAATTCCTAAATACTGAGTTACAAATTGAGAGCCCTTATTGCAATTGTCAGCCCGTCCAGTATTTTAACCTATCCACCAGTTGTATAGAAAGGTGAAATCTCTCAGCATTTTTGGTTGGGAAATCTGGCGTAACTGACCTCTAACCCTTGACCTTGAGTTGCTATGACAACTTGAAGCGGTCACTTCTGGTGACGCGAAAATTAGGACTAAAGAATTGACCGCAGTTCTCGGCAAATATCGGGGAAAACGGACTTCACATCTAGTCAAATAGGTCTAGATAAACCATTTTAGGTCCACATCGGTTGTGCAGGGTCTCCTATTGAAGCGTTTGTCGAGTGTACTTCGGGTCAAGTTACTGGGGGTGGATGCAAAATGGGATTCCGGACAAACACAAATTCGGAATAATGGATATTACAGGACATGTCGCCAGGAATGGCGGACATTACATCTATTTTTCTAAGGGTTGTATTCAGCAGGGCATGATGAATCTGTCTAGCCTGACAGGTTACCGCCTCCTGCATGTTATCGGAGTTGCAGAATTAGATGTGACTGAATGATGGGGTTAGGTACAAATGATTGAGTCAGTGAGTGAATCGTGCCCAGCGCACGTCTCAACACAGTGTCTGCAACGATGAGATCCCTACACTCATAAACCCAACTATATCTAGCATCTTATGTCTTATCGCCTTGACGCAATCAAATTAGAGAAAGAAGGATGAAAAACAACAACAACAACAACAACGAGCATTTTGCGTTTACACAACAAGCACGTTGTGTATTACACATTTTGTTTATCCCCTACGTCATCACTTGGCAACAAAACTGTAGGATCCGCGATGGGTGCGTTTACAATTCGCCTATGCTATTGTAAGTGTATCGGACGCATCCTCTGTCATTTCTGCTCTCGTCCGTGTGAAAGGACTCTCCATTCGTCCTGGTCTATCCCTACGCGTCTTCGGGCAGTCCAGAGTACTGTAATGCCAACATATCCTGGAACTGCTCTTTTCACAATTTGACCGCGATTTTCACCGCATCTGTGGGTGGTAACCCTAAATCCGCTTCCAATGATGACGTCATTTCAATCTATGACATCACTTACAATCTATATGGTATCAGCGTCCTATATGGTATATCCCGCTGGTACAATCTATATGGTATATGTGTCCCCAGGTGAGGACACATCCGTGAAAGGACATCGATGACGGTGACGTCACTTCCATCAAGGTTCAATGCCCAATCGTCAAAGAATGTGTCAGTCTAGCCACAGAACTCAGTAGCTGCGAAAGTGACCTCTGACATAGCGGATTTCTGGGAGCGGAAATGGGAACACGTTCATTACACAATAAATTGCGACCGAATTGCTCGATTATCAAAGGCGCTATTTCGTAGACGGCTCACTACCTGATTGCCATACGCTCCCCACGGGAGGCTCTTTGTTCGTTCCATGTGAAAGGCAAAGTGCCGCCAATGCGGAGATAGTCGAACGTGAGAGTGTGCATGTGTGTGCGATGACGTTCAGACGAGTGTAATGCGAAACGATGGGCATTGACGCGCGTCACTACGTTTTGTTGATGGTCCATTCTATAGGATATCACGTGATCATTCAGACAATTCAGAGCTTCTGAGCTGTCTGTCTATGGCGTTGGGATGCTAATATAGGTGTTTTCATGGCATTACTGTGTTGAGTCTATAAAAGCAATCGTTCACCAGGCGTTACGATATGATGCCACACCAGAATAATATACATGGGCACGGAGAAGCCGACGCAGACAACGAGAGCGTATCGGCGGACACTGACAGTCTATCGACTGAAACTGCGACCCTACCAACTGACAACCAGACTGAAAGCTCGGCCGATGATAAGAAAACTACCTTCCAGGGAATGAAACCCAACATTAATATGGTGGTGGAAAACGATGCCGACGTACTGACAAGAAGTCGTATGACACCACAGACAAATATACGTAGTGCATATTTATAAAACCGTCAGAAGAACCAAAAGAGATCCCTTTGATTTTGTATCTTACTCAACCCTGAGTGAGGAAGACTAGGAATCTACCTTATTATATCAGGTCGACAGTTACGTTATCCGAAATGTCCACGACGACCGCTTCAGTTCGAGATCCTGCATGACATAAATGGACCCAATATTGTGCATATAGGCCATTTTTGTATGGTCCATTTTTCCGAATTTTTTAGATGTCCTGCCGTTTTTTAAGTCTTAGTTTTGCATCCACCAAGGTCAATCGATGGTCAAAGGTCAAGGGTCATTTTCGCTTCATTCATCCACCCCGATTTCCCAACCAGAAATGCTGAGAGATTTCACATTTCTATACTACTGATGGATGAGTTAAAAATGGACGGGATGACAATCAGAACAAAAGTCTCTTTCAGTTTGTATCTCCGTCTTTATGAATTTGCAATTGGGTATGTGCAGGCCTGATTAGTAAGACAAAAATATAAAAAAAACTCTTACTTTGGAATGAACTTTCCGCATTGCAGTAATTTTGAATTAGGTGTCAATTTCACAGCGCAATCGAAGTGCAACATACAGAGCCCCAATAATCATGAAATGAATGAAGGGTAGTCCCTTCGTGTTCACCCTTTGGCGAGGGAGGTAAATTGATATGCAATGCTGGAGAAGTCTGTGACCGGATAAACATGTGTCTTTGTTTTGAGCATAGAGCCAACTATAGACAGGTGATCCATGTCTTGAGGAAAAACCCACTGGTATGTGTGAATCGTGTTTGAATAGCCGTATCCCAAATTATATTACCAAGTTTTTTCACGATGTATTTTATTGAGTGTGAATTAGTTGGTTATAGAATATGATGCACACAGTTCGAATTTGGGCTGGTGACAACAACGACAGCATAAATATGATGTGGACTGTTCGAGAGTCGGTTCAGACTGGTAAGGTCCTGGGCCAACTCCAGCTTTATATATGCGGTGGAAGCAACTGTACTCGGATGAGAAGTTGGCAGAATGGCGTCGTAAACTTGCCACTTTCATATGGATTTGTTCCGGCGGGTATTATTCAACGCGGGCTATAATCTGTGGATATATTTTTTTTCGCTACCATTCGTGCATTAAATAAGGTCATGTCAGCTTTAAAGCTAGGAGGCTGAAACTTGTCAGATTATACCCTTTGGTCAAGCTCTACAAGAAAATGTAATAAATCAAGATGGCCTCTTTTATGACGTCATTTTCATAAGGTATTTTTTTTGTCGATTTTTCGGCCAGATATTAAGATTTTTTATTTATGTAATTTCTCGGCAAAACCTGCATGATGAATTAGTAAATATTAATCTGGTGTGAAATAAAATAGTTTTTGTCCACTTTTCCTCGCAGAAAAGAAGAAATATTGAATAAAAATGACGAAAACTTCTGTTTTCTGGTACCCCACGTGGTCGCCACTTTAAATTTGCCCATGATCCTTTGCTCGGGAGGTTATGCAAATAGGCTCACAATGACTAAAATATGATAAACAAAACAATCACGGAGTGTCAGCTCTCAATTTTTATGTAGTTCTGGAGATAGCGCGGCTAGTTGGGGGGGGGGGGGCATCATAACCCTCATTGACATCTTGCAGGATCATGTTGATACGAGCATCACACCTGATTGAGCGAAATACCACAGGCCTACCTTCAAATTATGGCATTCACATGCAATGCGAAATTGTTACGATATTAGGCTGGTGAAGCTTACAAATAGTGCGACCTGAGACGGAGTGCAGCTTTGGGGGAAGTTAGACGCTTTGGGGAGGTGAACCGTCTAATGAAACCAGGGAACCAGTAGGATATTTCACACACGAGTAAAGTATGCTTTCAGTTCCTCAGACCATATATGATGCATTGGAATACGAATTGACTCATTCAAGTCATCGAAGCGGAATAAATATTTAGACCTTGTGGTGGCGAGTGAACAATGAAATTCACTCGCTACGTTTTACTTCCGTGATCGCCTCGAATCGTTTGCCATGTTAAATATTTTCAGGACAGACATTGCTCACTGGGGGGACCGACGAATCAGTCTGATGACAGAACTGATCGCTGGTATCCGGCTGGTGAAGATGTATTGCTGGGAGGAACCACTCGGTGCCGCCGTCAATGAGTTAAGAAGGTACAACTACAAACACTACAAGTAATGTTATGTCAGTAGGTCAACTCAGTAGTGCATTGCAATAAGACGAATGGCCATCGCGTTTAGTATCATATACTCCCCATTTGAATAAAGATTATGTTCCTGGAGTTTCCCACTTCAGTGGGGTCTTGCTCTAGCTATTTTACGTCTTACATTTTCAGAAAAGAGATGAAGTACAATAAAAGAGCCTTAAGCCTGAGATTTCTCAACTTCAGTCTGTTCAGCATTTCCAGACGAACGTTAACAGCGGCAGTAATTCTTGGAAAGTGGGCACTCGGGGACCGCTCTTCTCTAGCCCATGTCGTTATGACTGTTTGCTGGCTGGAACAATTCAGTGTGAACTGCCTTCAAATGCCCATCTGCGCCGTTGAAGAGACGGTCCAAATGTTGCGTTCGGCGCACCGTATTGAGGTAAGTTATACAAGATACTGACCGCTTTTGTCTACCAGAATCCTAGCTTTAGCGTTCGTTAATGTATTTCTGATAGCACTGATGTCATGACTATATGTGTCACCAATTGTTCATTAGGGAAACTGACTGCTCTTCCTGTCTCTGTGTGGACCACAGTCAGCTGAAGATTGTTATTGTTGATTTGTTATTCAAAATTTGAGAATAATATATAGAGCTTACGCATGATTACGATGGAATATATATATATTTTTTTTTAGCCCTGGACATTACCACTGGGCATTTATTCATGTATTTGGCCACGATGTCACAGTTTTGCCGTTACATTTCCCACGTGATCTGGGAGTAACAGGGCGAAATGTATTTAATTATTAAACAAAGAAGAAATGACAATAAAATAAATTATAAGTAATATCACAAATATTTTTTCATTGAAATACGAAAATATAACTCACGAGCCGCGAATATTTATTTTGGTTTATCTATAATTTCTATCTTGCATTGCCCGGGGTAATGTTTTGACAGGGAACTATTTTTCTTCTCAAAACGTATACGGCGCCGATGTTACAATGGTCATGGCCAATTAGAGGAGTTCACTATGACCCAAATAGGGTTTATAAATGGAGTGTATGAACAAGTAGCTACATTGTATCGAAACACTGAGTGTGCATGATGAAGGCTTCGCGCCGTAAATCTCGGAAAGTGCGTCTAAAACTTCAAATTTGCGAAATTATTCGAGTTATTTTTGAAATAGTTATGTAAATTAATCCACAAACTATTCAGAATACTATCTGAATCATTGCTATCTATCATTGCTGACATATACCAGCAGACTAGGGAACCAGGCTACTCCTTAAAATGTGATTCGGGTTTTATGTAAAGCTAAATCTCCTATGCTCGGCCCCGATACATCACCCATGATACATACATCCCAGAAGTGTACACCCAGATTAATCTTAATAAACTATGTAGTTAGCAAAGTTGGACCAAATGAAACACAATCATGGAAAATTTGAATACTTACACTTTTAAGGCAAAATAATAGTAATTAAATCAATGTTAAAGATGACTCACCCGGACAAACCCTCTGAACACTTTATCCAGGACCTGAATACATTATTACTCAAATTTATCTGGAATGACGGGAACGATCGAATAAAGAGGAAAATACTAACACAGTACTATAAACAAGGGGGACTATTGATTGGTGACTATAAACAACTTCATACACTTCAAAATATCGTGGATCAAAAGGCTTGTCTTTCAAAACTGGAAATTAAATAATTTAATTAACCATGGCTTATTATGAATACTACATTTAGGGAATGTTGGAGGTAATAAAATGGAAAATCTGTTTTGTTGAGACACATTCTAGGCCTGGTTAGTTTTACACAAATATCTGACCACAAAATCATCGAAATATATCGTATACGAGCCTCTATGGTTCAACAGTAAATTGAAGAAGTCTTTGTTCATTAAAGACTTGTATGAAAAGAAACAGACACATAAAAGAGATATTATACATATGGGGCCATAAGGACCTATCTGGGCTATAAAAACATCCTAACAAAACATTTTTGCTGAAGAAGTATACATACCCCTGGCTCGAAAGAGAAAACATGACTTTGGCAAGCCAAGGAAGAGGGTGTAAAACATTTTATGATATAATCAACCAAGCAGACATTCAAATAGAACAAAAAAGCAACCAGAAAATGGAAACCAGTCCTTAACACTCAAGGCAGCCTTAACTGAGAATACTTCTATTGAATATTTAACCTTGCCTGTACGAGTGAGGTAAATTAAAGAGATTTTCAGCACAGAATATTACACAGAACCTTATGTACCATGCTTTTCTTCATACAATTGGAAGACTGGACAAGACTTCATGCTAGTACTGTAATACGGAGAAAGCAATCTACAGAACATTAGCTTATATGCTGTCCAGTTGTACAAGTGGTGTGGTCTGGCCTGCAAATTACAAGATAATATTGCCGAAGACAAGGAGGTATTAGGATGGAGCAGACATCAACATCTGCTGAACATGTTGATGACGATGACAAAATGATATATATAACGGTAAATTCCAAAACTCGACTCTTACATTCAATGCTCTCTTACATAAATTTCGCAATCAATGCCAAATCGAAAGTTTGGTAGCTTCCCTGAACAATACTGTAGTGCAGCTTCATAGAAAAACGTACAGGATAACCTTGATATAAATCAATAGTTATCGCTACCATGGTGCAAACAAATAAATAAGAATAATATATACCATTACAGGAAATGAAGAATTGAAGCCATTAAGATTGGAAAATGTATATAACATTGACGGATTATTTATTGTATAGGGGCACGTCTTATATGATGTACTTCACAACATTTATTGTTTGGATACCACTTAATAATGCAGATGATGCGAAAACACCGAATAATATATGTTTATATTTACTGTATGGTATCGGTAATATATCGGTAAATGAATTAGGTCTTTTGATTATGGACGATGAAATTCTTCAATGGATAAATGTTGAATATTGAATGACGGACTAGACGCTTGTATTCCAGTTTCACTTTAGAAGTGTTTTATCTGGATTCAATGATTCTTATCCAAAATGAATGCTATTAAAACTACCCATTTCAGCTCATCCCTTGATAATTTCAATATGGGGCCAAAGGCACAGTTCTTTATGACGATACATGTAAAGTATGCCAATTTCCAGAGCTTTCTATTGAATATCGCGGAAGTCATTTGAGAGGTCCTTGTAAAACCAATCGTGTGATACAGGCTAAATCTTTAACCGTAGGCCTATATTTTGGGACGGGGGAGTGATAGTTCCTCTGTTGACAGGAACGAAGAGAAATTTGGACTGGATAGCCTATCATATTGTGATCATTTAGAGCCTATTCTCACGGGTAAATTCAAGATGGCGGATTTAAGGGTGAAGCAGAAAAGCGAAGTGCCCAAAACCATTTTATTTCAACCAGATGATTATTCTCCAGTTAATCATGTAGTGTTTAAATGTAGATTGGTCCAAAGGTAGAGGGTGGTAATTTTAGGGAGGCGAAGGTATTTTTTAGGGAGGGGGGGGGGAGAGAGCGGGGAAAAGGCCAATTGTAGTGCCGCAAAATTTTCAAAACAGCGAAATCACAAAAATAAAATGCCGCAAAAATGGCATGTCTTGCAGTATTTAAGATGTTCTTCATTTGCCGCTCGGTCCGATAGTTTTGAAGAAGCAATGCAATGAGATTTATGACGTTTTGTGGGTGGTACAAAATATTTATAGGCATCATGTAAATATAACTATAGGGTTGAGGCAGAGATGGCATCCCATAGATACCTTGGTTGGTCTCATGCCCGGTCAGCATGTCTTAGTAGTGGTCACGTGTCCTCTTTCCATCATACCATCTCTCTAGGTGGTAGAAAAAGTAGAGCTTCTAAACATTTGCATGTGGTCGAATGTCGTAAAACTGCTTCTAGATTCCTCCGATGACAGCGAAAGTTTCTCAGTGTAGTCTGAATTAAGCTGTTTATAATAATAAACGTCTGGTACTTTGCAGATAACGCTTCTGAGATTCACTTCCTCACAACTAAATTCCATCGATATTATTTTACGGCCCCACAGGCTTATTGAAATAAGTGGGAGCACTTTTGGACATCTATTTTCAGTCCAATCACAGTTTTTCCTCGGCTCTCCCACACCCCAAATAAACCCTCAATATATATACTATGTAATATCTTTTGACAAACGGTTATCATTAACAGGGATTCCTGTTGTTGCATACAGAAGAAGAAATAAGATCAATTCACAATCCTTCTTCGTCAACGGCGAATGATGGCGCTGTACGAGCCAACGTTCGAAACATACATTCTCCAAATGCAGACTGTCTGAACGCACTCGCTCCGAGCAGAGTTGCCAAGAGCATGCATACCGTACAAGCTGTTTTGCATTCCCTGCTTTCCAAATCCTTTGCTTACTCCACCATCAGTAACGAAGAGGATACGCCTTCTCCTAAAGGTAATGCCATGACCGAGTGCAATGCAGGCATTATTGCAGGGTACTTTAGCGTTCCCGACTCAAACTCCAAGGACACTGACATAGTGAACGCCGGCGCTCAGTACACCACGACTCCAAATACATACGCCCTGAATTCTGAGGTTATCACCATCCAGAAACTTTACGCAAACTGGAACGCCCCTCATACAGCCGAACAGGTAAGTTAATTTTACCTTCTATATATTATCTTTATTACCGGATGGACTTGCTCAAATATTGTCGAGTGGCGATTCATGTCGTCATCCTAATCCGAACCTGATTCTTTCAATGATGATCAGAAGTTGTTCAGTATCTTATACTCCATAAATGGTTTTCCCATCGATTTGAAAGGGCATATGAAAGGTCTGTGAAAAGAAATTCATCAACAATTAGAACGTTGTTTGGACAAAATACACCCTGCCGTAGATAATACCCTCCTGCAAAAAATCGAAATAGAGCGAATAGGGCCGTCTAGAAGGAATCACGAATGACACTCATCTAGACCGAATAGTATAGGCATATAGAAATAGTTCTAAGTTATACTCCACGAAAAAATATTTAATGCACAAGCTTCCTTATGATTCTTATGCCAGAGCCTTATGTACGTGATCTGTTTGGACTACTTTGCTCAATGGTTTCAAGGTCTCTCCGATGTAGCAGTCTGTGCAACTAGTTTCTGACATTTAATTTACGGTATTTCAGGCTGACACAGTAAAGAATATATAGTATCTGTGAACAATCTTGCTTTATTTATCAAAGTGAAACATTTATTCGTCCTTACGAAAGGATTGCACTCTATTATTGCATGATTTGTCCCACTTGCAGGAAGAACCATTATGCTCGTTCCAGCTTCGGGAAATATCTATGACTGCCAAAAGGGTAAGCTTTTGTATGAATACTGATGAAATGTTCGTAACATATATATGTCTTTTTCCGCATAGGGATAGTCCGCGTATTACGTAACGCTAACTGACTTTGGAGTTAAAAAAAAAACGGCCTACAAATAAATGAATATTTGGGAATATCATGGAGATATTTATTAAGAATTCAAAAACGTTCTTTACGTATGAAGATGCCCTCTAATCCGCACCTGGAGTCGTTTGCTTAATCAATCTTGATTCGCGTAGCGTTCATATGAACAAAAAAAATCGACATGCGATTAATCTTTTGTGCCCAATAGTCCCAATACCCTGGTTACAAAAGCCTGGAATTACAACACATATAAGGGAAGTGGGAAGAGGTGCCGACATACTGACAGAGCCACATGACTTCACAGAAAAGTCTTCCTGTTAACCTATTCTAAAGCACATACCAAGAATCTATCGATTCGTGATATGTGTTGTATCTCAGGTACGCTTTTATTGTACCTGTTCATGTGGCAACTTGGATGACATGACCAAACGGCCCCTAGCACCGGCATAAGCGGTATTAGATACAAATCTAGAGAGCTATGATGGAAATGCTCCTATTGGTAACTGGTGAGCTGTTTCGCTGTGACAACTCGTACACTGGGGATTTGTGAGCTGCATCGTCGTCAGATGAAAATGACGGCATTTAACACAAAAGACTAGTCTGTAAGGCCCGATGTCGACCCAGCATCAAGGCAGACCATCAGAAGCCAAGCTAAAAGCTTACGACTTTGACATAGTAAACTCAGCGAACATCAATCCGCCTTTTGCGCTAATCGTAATGCCGGTTTCGGCCGCAAGGTGGCGCTAGCGCTCACGGCACTTTGGTCTGTTCCGGTTGTCTGCTAAACATGTGCAGGAGGGAAGGCGGGTATTGTATTTCGCGTCGTTTCGTCAGATTTTCTCACTGATGGAGACGCCCTTGGTAGTTTACGTTAGTATAGTCATCAAGTCTAATTTTTACTCGTTTGTACAAGCATAATAAAAGCCGCTTTGTCAACAAATTGGGCAATCAAAGCTCGTCGTTGTTGTTGTTATAAAACATGGTGGGTGGCCGGCAGTTCAGCCTGATTAAACCACGCTCTACTGAAAACAATCAGCAGGGGCCAGTTTGTTTGATCAAGTACTGTGAGAAATAATCGGATTATTAGTTAACCCGACTACCATGTAGCTGTTAATGTAGCTGTATGATTATAATGTGATAAACAAGAACCCAACCCGCCTCAGTTGGGACGGCTGGTAGTGTTTCATAATTTTATTGTGAAAAGACACACTGAACAGGAAATTAATGTGCCATATGTCTTCTAACTTCTCATAAATACTGACGAAGTAGTTTTTGCACTAATAGCTACTTATTTTTAATTTTTTAATTATCTAATTATTATACCATGTATTTCTTCTGCAAAACAATCCTTTATCCCTGAGTCGATGACACGCAAGTCTCTACTATAACTAAACAAATTATTATTATTATTATTATGCTTGTACAAACGAGTAAAAATTAGACTTGATGACTATACTTACGTAAACTACCAAGGACGTCTCCATCAGTGAGAAAATCTGACGAAACGAGGCGAAATACAATACCCGCCTTCCCTCCTGCACATGTTTAGCAGAAAACCGGAACAGACCAAAGTGCCGTGAGCGCTAGCGCCACCTTGCGGCCGAAATCGGCATTACGAATAGCGCAAAAGGCGGATTCAGGTGCCATCTCTGTGATTCAGCTCACTGTACATGTCCTGAGGCAAGCTCTACCAGGCATTCATTTCGTTCTGCTTTGCGCCTCTCCATTTAGCGCTGTAAGGGTCTCACGGACTGTGCGGACTGTGAACGAACATGGCGACCGTCTAACTGGGCGAATTGATATCAGTCGCTACTCACCGATATGTATTTCCGCGACATATAGTTCTAGGGTAATTTGTCAAAAAGCTGCCTTCAAACTGTGTGAAACTGGCGTTTTGAAATACATTGAATAACTGTTTAGTGTATTTCGAGATAAATATACATTTTGCAATCAGTAAAACAGTCAGATAGAACAGTTCTTGGTTTTACCATGGAGCTATAAATCGAAAGGAGGCACTGTTCCACAAGCCAGGACTGACTGGCCAGCGCTCACGCCCGCTGAGCTTTTGTGTTTTGAATAGCCGTCCAGCTGGGCTGCGTCTATATCATGTTCAATGTACGATGCCGCTCTCTGATCCTGCGACTCCTTTCTGTTAAATTAGAAATGGCCGGAAGTGAGATGTCATCATGCGCAGTCTCCACAAATTAAAATCACCAAGTGAAAATTATGCGCATATGTCATGTTTATTTATTTGAAATAATTTCCCTTATCACAATATTTGAGTCATGGCTGTATGTCTTATTGGTGCTGAGCTACGGGACTTTGAAAACAGGCTGTCATTTCTCTATCTATATTGTATTTTTTCCTTTTATGCTAACTTCCGCATTTCCAAACATGACCCAAAAATGTGAGCGAGTAGCTATTACTATAGGGAATCGGAAAATCTATGGTTCTAACGGGAGGCTTATCCCGTTCGTGCAAAATTAGCGATTGAAAATATACATATTTCTCCATTTGAAATACATGGTGACTTCTGCCAAACTATGAAAATTGCACCGTTTTAATGACAAAATAACCCACTTTCCGCATTTCAAATCGGGAAAAAGTTATGCTTATGTTAAAGATCGTAAACAGATCTATATCCTCGTGTTTAGCATTTCCGGGAGGCTTGACCTCAATTTGAATAAAATGGGATTTAGTAAGCATTACTTCGGCGTTTTCTCTGTATTTGATGCTTCAAAAAAGCTACCCGGCGTCCGTTTGTGTATACCCCCATGGGAGCTGATTGCTCGGTGAGTAATCCGCGAATACACAATTGGCAGTGCGATCGTTTAACGGTCGCTTTTGAGATTATAACAGGCCCATTGAATGTTATTGTTTTGCCGTTAGAAGATTGCGATTGCAGGTATTTATAATCAAGAAAAAGATATTACTCAAGCCAGGACAAATTATTGTCAATACCACGAAAAATATATACATGCGGTGTTCCTCACAATGCGAAAAGAACACTTTTTTTATATTTAAACTCAGACTAGCGATATTTAACATCAGTTTAATGGATAAATATTAATGAATACCCAGCACGGTATCAATAACATAGTTTCCTTAATTCTTTGGAAACAGGAAATGTTAATTAACACATCGCTTGAGAATCTGCCCGAGTGAGATGTTATACCAAAAATATTCGTTATAAAAGTGGAGAATTTCTTTCGTACGTCTCATAACTTGGCGACGGAATTCTGAAAGCAATCTACTCAAGATACAACGCAGTCTTACGGCGCAATTTTCACGTGTTTCCAAAGTAACTTGGAATATAACTGTAAGTTGTAGTTTTTATTTATCATGCTTTAAAATAAACCATCTGTCTTGAAATCGAAACAGTTTATTGAAACATTTTATAACAAGAAAAAAGAAAGAATTATAACCTCAAGTCTGCATACAAACGATTGCTATTAAGGAATAGTACACCAGTTAAGCTTACAAAGCTCATTACTTCCATGAACTGATGATATGATATACCTATAAATACATAAAATGCGATTAATTTTATCATTCTTTTTACACATTTTAATAAAATTACAATTTTCAACTCCTCCACAGACAACCAGGATAATGGATCTGCACATGGAACAGCTGCGGATACCTCCTTCCGCTCTCTCCTGGCTATTTATTTATTATTTATTTATTTTAAAATATAGCGCTTGTAAACATCTTGAATGAACTAAGAAATTACCGTGAAATTAAAATAAAACATTGAGTTGATGGGCTGCGATACCCGTACGGGAAGAGGCCCTTAAACTACAATATTAATCAAAATTCAATCCATCTTACAGATATACAAGTCTTGGAATATGAATTACTTATCTGATATCGGTAGGCTTTAGAATATAATTTGTTTCAGTTAACATGATTATTGCACACAATCTTCTTGGTATACTTGACAAAGAGATTATTATACGGTTTTGTTTTTATATTGCATTGTTTCCCATGCTATACAACTTCATTTGCATTTGTAAGCTGAGAATCAGTCATCAAATAAAAGACATTCTTACGGACAAGTACTTCTTGCAAAAATCATTAACCGGGCACGTGTACGCTCCGTTACAAAATCTGGTTTTCTACTCATGGAACTTCTCATGTTGATAAAATATAATAAGTAATTCAAGTGATCTAAGTCTCTTCAAAACTTCAAAAACTTTTTTTACACAAACTACGCCTGATGGTGATCAACGCAACAGGAGGGTAATTGGCAATAGCCACTTCGAATACACAACGCTTAATAGGTCGACAGCAAGTCCATGGCACGCATGCGCGTGAAATCGACTGCTACCGAATCAACGGCGGACATAACCGAGCCAGCTATAATCCCTCAGGTTAATCCGCTATACCCTGCTGTGTCGGCATCGTACATTGAACATTTTCATCACCCCAATCTGTGTCTCCTTCCGATTTATAGCTCCATGGTTTTACAAGAATCCTGTAAAAAATGGCGAGACCCCTACAGGGTTAAATGCAGCGTAGCGCAAAGCACCCTGGGAGAGGATGGTCCTGAGGGGCTGGAGACCACACATCATGTGCTTTTCCAATGTGATTGGTACATTGCTGAGCGACAACAGATGGTTGATAGCATTGATCTTAGCGTCGTTAGGAACAAGGTCGCTTCATATGAGTCATTGGTAAACCTACTCTTCTTGGCTACCCAGGGAGACTTCCAGCTGTTGTGAAACAGGATGTGCAATTTGCAATGGCTAAATTTGTGTCATCTATCTCCACATCAACATAATGACAAATCCGTCAGGATAGGGACTGTATATACTGCATATGCTGCTACCCATTACTCCTTGCATTCCTGAACTTAATATCGTGATCCTCCCGCAATTGATCGACTGGGAAACTTGTTTCGACTGTCATTAGCTTTCAGGTATAAAGATTCGGCTTCACAAACACAATATTGCCGGTGTGGAGGCTAAGAATGTCTGGTGGCTAAGAGTGTCCGGCCGCTATCTCCTAACCCAGCTAGGACACTTTTCTTCACATTGAGAACAAGTGTCCGTGCTTGGTTGCAATAGAAAAGGATATGAAAAGGGACACTATTATCACCAGGACATTCTTAGCCATCACACCGGCATGGTTAGGCATGGTTAGCTACATCTTTTCCTTGTGCCGTGGAACAATGTTCCATCATTTATCACACTTCTGTCGAACCATTGCCTTCAGTTTATATATTTCTTCCCGACAGGGTGAACTTCTCGCGATAGCTGGCCCAGTCGGATGCGGAAAGGTATGTCAATATGTTGTAATAACATACATACGCCTATTATTCATTCACTCCTGTGGATTTAAGAGATTTGTTAACAGATTTCCATGAACTCTGGCTCGCATTTTAGATATTGAAAATATTGACCTAGGAAAATTAATAAGGACACTGGTACTTGTCGTCTTAATGTGAACATTTGTAAAATTGTTGGAAAGCTTATTTCTCTGGGATTTCAAATTTGCGAATATAGTGGCTGTAGAATGTATGAAAGTGTGATATGTTCGAAGTTATTCCAATTTAAATGTTTGTCTTCTCATAAAATGAGTCTCAATTCAAATGCATATTTTTGGAGATTTTTCGAAATTTTCCACTTAATTGTCAACTTTGCCGTGTAGAACAAAACAATATCGATGCCACATAGAAAACTGAGGCGTGCCTCTTTTCTTTACCTAGTTCAGAATAACCATGCTAAATTTCGAACCCCCATGATGAATACATTTCCAAAAATAAACGGCATAACTTATAAATCTGGAGAAATCAACTAATGGAATTAAAGCGATGAACAGATTAGGGCCTGATAACAAGAACGCTGCAGTGATGACCTCCGCAGTGCTCGTGTGAGATAAGTGCGAATACACGCCTTGTCGGTCGTCTAAAAGTAGCAAAAACCGCCCTGTTTCCTTCCCATAATGCATTGCGAACCACGAGTAAACTTGTGCCTCACGCATGCTATAAGTATAGGCACGGACTGAAAATTGCGTAAAAAAAGTTATTTCAAAGGATTTTTACATGATTTTTTTTCAGACTTCTTCCGGTCTAGAACAGTGCAGGGATATTTCAGGTCCCTGTCATTTCAGACAATGTCCATAAACAAACTTATGACGGTGATTTTGCCGTTGCCCATGTTGAAGGCATTGCTGTATCGGAATCTTGCTCCCGAAAAAGGGGCAATACCTCTTCATTTTTGCTACTTTCCGACGACCAGCAAGTCATGTATTGCCAGCTTATAGGGTCTCCACAAAATCAGGCGAAAATTTTGCTACTCATAATTAGATTTTGAAGGCTACAATTGCACATAAGCAAACATGTATTCACCAAAATAATCTCACTCGGAGAAAGAATCGGTGAAGTACTAAAGAAAAGTGCAATAAAACAATTTTTGTCGTTTTTGTCCCCAAGGTAGGTTACAAGTCCTTAAGACCTGTGAAGCACTTCAGTCATCATCCCTATCATGGAGGCACAATGTTGTTATCGAGTGGAAAATGCAGCCGAAAATCCATTCGACTTTTACTATTCATAGTTTAGTACGGTACTGAAAAGTAAATAATTCACACCTTTACGACAGAGTGGTGGTGGTATAGTGACCGCCTTCACCTTCGAAATTCTGTACATACTTACCGCATTTCAAGATTTCTTGCAATTTAACTTTTAACTGACCTAGTCGTCGCTTCTAATGGTCATACTTGGAGAGCTACCATACAAACGGGGAATTCTGCGAATAAAGGGGGAGATGTCCTACATGAGCCAGCAGCCCTGGGTCTTCAACGGAACTCTGCGGGAAAACATTCTCTTTGGAGAACAATATGTCGCCGAACGCTATGACGCGGTCGTACAAGCATGTGCACTCGTTGAGGTAAGTATTATTTATGTTTGCATTTAGGATGTCTGTAGTGTTCTTCAATTTGAATAGACTGGCTAGCTGGTTCGACAAATTCACACGTTGCAATCCGATACATTCAGTTCCACTACATAAGACTGTGGAAGATGGCACTATTTTCCCTGTCAAAACTGTTTGCCTAATTATAAACTTTAATCTTCCCCACGTTACTGAAGACGTATGTCTATTATAGAATGCGACATTTTTCCATAAGACACACTCCAATATAATCTCTGGTATACAGACGTGAAAGACGATGTAATTTTTACTGAGCAAACAAGGGTGTCTTACTGTAAAACTTTATTACCCATGCTTAACTTTATAATTCTAAGCGTTCGTGTCCTGTGATAAATATCGTTCACTGACGAAAAAATACGATCGGCGCTACGTTTCGTAACTTGTGTCTAATTCCGTTCAGGATAATGTTATGGAACATTTGAATATCATGTTTCACATCTCCATGGTGTTCAAATGAACAATCACAATCTGGAAAATGAAGAATGGTCAGTGATTAGGATTTTATGTAACGAACATCATCATGTCTTGCTGGCATCATTAAAGGATTTTTATCCCAACTTCTAAATGCCACTAAAAGTAATCTCTCCCAGTATGTAATCCATACTAAATTGCTACCTGTCATTAGCGAGCTCTCGCGTCTATGACGTCACAGATTGGCATGCATATCTGACTGGGAGCTAAATAGAGCTGCCAAAAAAGGCTTAAATACGCTCACAGGGGACAAGGAAAAAATAAAAAAAACAATTCTTAGTTAAGTACTAACTCTTCTGACACATATTCCAGAGAAAAAAAATATTGATAAAAATCCTTTAAAATCTGTTTACCGCTTCGCTCTATTGCGGGAAACCACCATCTGTATTTATTGTTTTTGATAACTGTAATACGAAATAGATCGTCCGATTATTGACGCGGAGATAACTTAATAGGCGACGGCCCAATATTTAACCCCCTCTGTTCCGGAATTTTTAACAGTTCCAAGCTGGTATCAACACTGCCATGAACATGGATAAAGCGGAGATATACTTATCATCGCCTACGCAGTTTCAAAGACGATACTCCGAGCTTCGAACAAGATATAATATTATGAAAATATTCGTCTAGGAATTCCTCATTTATGTATGCCAATGACAGGCAATCATTGGTCCACATTTCTATCGGTACGATACGATACAGAGAGGGTTAATGTCCGATCTGACGCTTGCTACTGTGTGTCGTGTGCAAATATATGTTACATATGCGGTAAATTGTACACAGCAGAAGTATTTGCTATGTTACGGAAAACCTCTCCACAAATCAAATTTTCACAAATGAGGGTGGGTGTGTTTAACTCCCCAAGGAATAACACTGTCCAAGTGAAAAAAACTTCTTTTTTTATTTCTAATAATATGAATAGGTAATACTGTACATGCTGATATGTAAAATGTATTTGATTGACATTGTAACACCGGACGGAAATCGCTATCTCATATAACACGTCCGAGTTTGGCGGGAGTGTAAAAATTACATGTGTTGGGAACCTTTGATTCTCATGATTCACCCATTAAACAGATGGATTCGACATGGGATTAAAATTAAAGAAAACGATTAAAATAAAATAAATAAGAATTGGAGAAATACAGAAATTACACTACATGTAGGAAAAGCACCCAACTTGATCCACATGTGAACAATATTTAATTCCCCATGACCTCTTATGAGGGCCATTTTCAATTTAGCCATTATGATTTGTTTGAAGATCGACTGATATACATGTACGCTCAAAATGGGCTATGAATAAACAATATGACATGAAAAGCAATCCATACTTCCAAGAGCGTAAAGAAAATGCCTCGAATTAGACGACGGTTGAACATGAAGTAAATCCCAGGTAATCCTTCTAGATCGTCATTATGATTTTACCGATAATTTATCCCTCGCTGAAATGTTTATGCAATCAAGTTAAAAATGATAAGAAAGAAAGTGAAGTTAAAAATAGCAGGAAAACTTAATTCGAACAAATATGTACTTGAATAGATCGCGCCTAAAAAGATGGCCTTTCATGGCCATCATTCTGAATTCACCCATACTGCTTCGTATCCGTGCTTATACAAACTCAAAACCACTCCACTAGAGCAAGCTATCTCTTGTACAGTTTTATTTCTCAATATATGTTCATTCTGTGGCTATCGACAAAAGTTCGCTGGACCGATTGTGTTTACTTTATAGAGGAAATGCCCTGACACGACATGAACCTTTATTCCATCAACCGATCTTGGACCAACACATGATCCTAAGAATGGCTTAGCCTTTCATTGAAATACTGATTAACGATGTGCTATAAATACAACACATATAAGGGAAGTGGGAAGAGGTGCCGACATACTGTCAGAGTCACATGGCTTCACAGTATAGTCTTCTGGTTAACCTATTCTAAAGCACATACCAAGAATCTAACGATTCGTGATATGTGTTGTATCTCATGTACGCTCCTGTGGCAACTTGGATGACATGACCACACGGCCCCTAGCACCGGCATAAGCGGTATTAGATACAAATCTAGAGAGCTACGATGGAAATGCTCTGACAACTCGTATATTGGTAATTGGTGAGCTGTGTCGCTGTGACAACTCGTACACTGGGGATTGGGGAGCTGTATCGTCGTCAGATGAAAATGACGGCATTTAACACAAAAGACTAACCTGTAACGCCTGATGTCGACAAAGCATCAACTTCCCACAAATGCTAACAAGTGCTAGTGTTACAGATGCATAACATATAGGTAGATCAAAGATGCTCGAAACACTCCTTGGTCATACACACACGTGTAACCAACTACGAGTATAAGCATGTATATATACACATGCATGCATGACGATGTCTGGATTCAGTCCGCCTTTCTTCTATACATATGGATTGACGATGATATATATGCTGATATTTATATAGCTGAATTATGACTTTCACCAGCTTCGCTGTAGGTTCGGTTACCTCGGATTAGTTCTTATATTATCACGCAATTACTTACCTGTTTGGGTGCTATACACTCTGAAGAACATTGCTTACCGAGTGGTCCGTTAGTTGGCTGGAGCATCGATTCTCTGGCCCAGATAGCAGGATGGCGTTAGGCTCAATCGCATGTATATGACTGTCTGAGCTGACAACCGATTTAGACTCCTTTTTGTTCTACAATCACTTCAAGCTCGACTGAAAAGTTCGGATATGGAGTATTATGCATTTACACACTGGGCCATACATTGGCTATTAGTTGAGGATGGCGGTTTATATGTGGATTGTATATCATTGATGCCAACATATAGAACTGTCACCGTGATCCTATACACAATCATCTTATGTCGTAGTATAACAATGTTCATTTTTGTTATGTATAATCAGGAGTATAAATATCGAATTGGCTGCAATTACGCATCTGGATATGCCATTTATTCTCTCTATCCTAGGTAAGCAATTCCATTCAATAGTGCGCACATAATTAAGTAATTCCAGTAAACTGTGCACACATAATTAATTCCAGTGAATAGTGCGCACATAATTAAGTAATTCCAGTGAATAGTGAGCACATAATTAAGTAATTCCAGTGAATAGTGCGCACATAATTAAGTAATTTCGCAGAATAATGTACACATATGTAATTAATTTCATTGAATAATGCAAACACAAGTAGATAACTCCACTGAAGAATGCACGAGTAAGTAAGTAATTCCACTGAATAGTGCAAACACAACTAATTCCACTGAACAGAGCACGCACAAGTAAATGGGTCCAAACCATATATGGCACATGTAAGAAATTCTACACTAAATTATAAGAAGCTACATAATAGTGGACAATTTTAGCCTGGCTATTCTGGGTAGCACAGACAGTAAGTGTACGGCTCCGTAAAACTTTCTGGATTGTCCAATTTTGACCGCAAGGTCTGAAATCTGATATACGGCCTAACCACTCCATCAATGCCAAACGTCACTAACGGATCAAATAATAAATTTTACACTACAGTCTATCACTAGTGGCTTTCGGCACGACACCATGGTCTACATAAATGAAAGAGTGGTGATGATAAAACAGATAGCATGGATAACCTATTCGAAAGCGCGCGAAAAAGCTATCCCAATCTCCCACCATACCGGAAGGTCTATCAACTTTCCTTATTTGTATTTCAAGGATATTAATATATTGCCCCAAAAGGATGAAACTTTGGTAGGAGAACGGGGCCTCATGTTGAGTGGTGGACAAAAGTCACGTGTTGCCCTCGCCAGGTGAGTCTTGATCCACAATATTGATGCATCATTGCGAACAGTACATTTTACATTATATCCGGTCTGTCACGTGTAGTAGCATTATTATAGTGTATCATTCCCCTTTAGGTCATTCAATTAATAACACATTCAAGAGATCTAGTGAAACCAATGTGTTCCCAGTCGAAAGAAACATTCAACAAAAGTGCTCATGTTGGGATGGTTCACTGAGAAACAATATACAAGTAAACGTTTCGCGTATTGAGATAGACTCAATCATATCCCACTAAAAGCTTTACCGCAGTGTCTCTAACCCGCTCTTCTGCTAGATATGATTAAACATATCACTAAAAGGAAGCGGAATAGGATGTCGGGGTACTGACAGGGAGCCATATGATTTCACATGCAAATATACTGACTGCATATTCTAAAAACATCACAATAACCAAAACTAATCACTGTGATGATTTGTATCCCAGCCACGTTTTTATTGTAGCTGTTCATGTAGCGATATTTAATGGCATAACCACACGGACCCTAGAAACGGTGTGGTGACCAAGAATGACCGGTGGCTACGAGTGTCCGGTCCATATCTTCTAGCCCAGCTAAGACATTTTTCTCCAGGTATCCGTCCTTGGTTGCAATAGAAAAGGACATGAAAGAGACACTAATCACCAGGACATTCTTATCCATCACATCGGCTTGAGAGGTATTAGATACAAACATTTCAGAGAAATGATGAAATAGCCCTATCAGGTCATCTGATGGAAACTAATGAACTATGTGACCGCAAGATAGATAAAACGGCACAGACGAGAGAGTTTTAATAGTTTAGAACAAATATCTGTGAAGCCCGACGCCGACCAACTGCTTCATTCTCCGCGATGTTTACAAGTCACAAAACTATAAACACACTGATTTGTACAGAGGACAAAGCAGAATATCATCATATACAGGCATCAAGTAAACGCAACATTAAGAGCATGATGAAAAACTATGCTGGACTACTAACAAGAAACCATATGACCCCAATGGCAAATATACTGACTGCATATTTCTATGAACATCTCAAGAACCACAACTGATCTCTGTGATAATGTATATCCCAGCGGCGCTTTTATTTTAGCTGTTTATATGGACATTTTGAATGGCATGACCACCCGGCCTCTAGCACCGGCTTGAGCGGGTTTAGGCACAACTATTTCAGATAGGATAGCAAAAGATGAACTACATGTATGTTACCGCCAGATAGAAGAAACGGCATGAACGAGGGAGTATTAATAAAATACTTATATGTTATTAATCGAATGTTTTCGTATTGCCTTCGTATTGACCTGAGAGTCGCCGTATTGGCCCGAAGCCGCAGGCCGAGGGCCAATACGGCGACCCGAAGGTCAATACTAAGGCTATACGAAATCAATCGATTCATAATATTTTTATTAATTGACATTTCGGGTCTTACAGGCCGTGTTCTTGTTTTTCTGAGCTTAAGTGGCAGCATCCGATTCTTGATCTGTATCAGGTTTAAATCGTTTGAAATCGTCTCCACATATCTCTTGAACAACATGCTCTGCGCTGGCCATCGCGCTGAACAAACAACACTGCTATCGTCGGTTTCTCCCGTCGTCGGTCCTTACTGCTGGTTACGGCTGCACTCGTTGACCTCCGCCAATACAACATTCAACCTGGCCAATACAGCTTTCAACTCGGCCAATACAACTCGGCCAATACAAGTCGGGTTCGACATGACGTATAGACAGGCCGCTTTACACTGTATTCGGGTAATAACATACACAGTCAATTAATAGAAGTTCTTATTCAGAACAAATATCTGTTAGGCCTGACGCCGACCAAGCTCTTCATTCTTCACCGTGTTTACATGTCGTAAAACTATACAATCTCAATGATTTACACAGAGGGCAAGCCTCGGGGATGAAACATCCCCCTGTAGAATCTCACCGTATACAGGCAACAATTGAACGCAACATTATAAGGGTGGTGGGGAACGAAACCGGCGTACTGACAAGAAGCCATATGACCCACAGGCAGTTACACTGACTGCATATTAAGAAAAGCATCACAAGAACCAAAACTGATGCCTGTGAAGGCGCTTTATTGTCGTGGTTCATGTGGACTTCTCGAATGGCATGACCACACCCCCACTAGCACCGGCTTGAGTGGTATTAGATGCAAATATTTCAGAGCGATCATGCAAATGCCATATCAAGTCATCTGCTGGGAAATTATGAACTATGTGACCACCAGATGGAAGAAACGACCTGAACGAATGAGTATTAATATAATGCAAGTTCTTATCCAGAAAAAAAAACACATGTGAGGCGCGACGCCCACCAAGCTCTCCATTCTCTACCGTGTTTGTGAGTTACAAAACTACAATCACACTGATTGGTACAAAGGGCAAGCCTTGAGGATGAAACATCCAGCAGCAGAAACAATTAAACTCGACATTAAAAGGGTGGTGGAAAACTATGCCGGCGCACTGAGAATAAGTCAGTAAAAATATACCACCCACCCTCAAATATACAGAGTGAATTTTTCTAACAACATCACCATGACTAAACCTAATCTCTGTGAGGATTGGTATCCCAAGCATGCTTTTATTGTAGCTGTTCATGTGGACATCAGCTCCCAGAACCACCTTGAGCGGTATTAGATGGAAATATTCAGAGGGATGATATAATAGCCCTGTCATGTGGACATCGGCCCCCAGAACCACCTTGAGCGGTATTAGATGGAAATATTCAGAGGGATGATACAATAGCCCTGTCATGTGGACATCGGCCCCAGAACCACCTTGAGCGGTATTAGGTGGCATATCACTGTTTCGTACTAAAAGCGAGGGAGTTTCCCTTTGGTGCAGGGGTCACCCAGTGGGATTCCCCCCAGAACAGACATGTAAAATTGAAAATGCCATTTTTTTTTAGATTGTGTTGATATAAATTCAGCCTAAAGATTGATAGAAAATCAGAATGGATGAATTTAGGAAAAAAATATGGAATTTAGTGATAAATTGTTGACGACATCATGCACATGGGAACGAGGGTATCATTTAGGTGCCATTTTTGTCACTTTAGCAGACGACTTTATATTACACTGAAAACGAGCTGGCGATGGGTATATAATTCCCACTTTTTTAAAAGCTGCTGGAGTTACTTGACAGAGTCGTAGTGAATATAAACATCTCATTTGCGTAGTGGATACCTCAGCCGTCAGGAGAACTTGGTGTATATTGTCGAAAATCAGATCACATTTGGATGTTGTTGTTGTTGTGGAAATGACAGGTCAGTTATGCAATTTTTTTTTCGAACGTTCTATGTTTTGGCATGAAAATGTTCCTGAGATAGATACATTCATTTTGATATATGATATATGAATAGTTTTTTGTGTTTAGAGTGGTATCACAGCGAGGCACCAAACATAGGGCTAAACACAGCAATCCTGTAAGACATTATACTACATAGCACCCTTATATACGCAAAGGGAAATTTGGTTTAATTTTTAAATATCTGGTAACCTTTCAGAGAACCATCCAATGCTAATTTTGTGAATTATTCTATTAATTTGGGAAGTCATAGCTACGTCAGCCTTAGTAGTTCAAGAAAACTGGTCCCCTCCCCCCCACACATTGCATGTGACCCTGCTAATTATGGACCATGGGTTTGTTATGAGTGCCCTCCCTTGAACTATTTTCCCACGTTTGTCAATAATATAATGAGATATAACTCGTTCTGATAGAAATTATTCCTCCATGTGCGGCTCTTCACATAATGGTGACCGCTTGCTGACCCCCAATTCAATCTATGCCCCCACGCCCTCCTCCACTCCAATCTCTGCTCCCATCCCATATGACATAACCCCACACTCTAAGCTAGTCTGTGATGTTCATTGCTGCCCCTCGCCCCCCCCCCCCGGCCCAAATTCCTTTTCTTCCTCCCGGCACCTGATCTAATCTGTAAAGTTACCGTTGCACATCCCCTCTCCCACTCCTCTTCCCACCCCATTACCCACCCAGAGTACCCGGCTACATGTACTACATGTATGTATTCCATGGTTTATGTCCCATATTGCAAAATGGCCACCATACTCTTTTATGGTACGGTATCAGTTACACAATATGTTTCCTCTACACCATACTTGTTTGCTTAAATTTTGAAGTTGTACTTGGGCAGCGGATACCTTAATGTCATTCTCTTGTGACGTCATCACTATTATGACATCGTCATGGTGCTCACAATGTTGCAATACACTTATGACGTTACGTCATAATACAGTGACTTTTGATGTGATGTCAAAATATATGTAGGAACATATACAGTTGGCCTACACATAATACAGGTTGCTAATTTACTTTTTTATAGATTGTTCCTTAATAAAATGCTGGTCTGATCACTCTGCTGTTCTTCAGTTAAATCGATTAATGAACACAAGTGTACATAATATACATGTACAGATGTGACTTTTCATGATCAACTACCGCCTGGGCACATAATGTCTGAAGTGACACTTATAGGAAATACAGTCTATTTCGGACAGATTTTAATCAATTTTCATGCCGGATACACCAAAATGTTCAGAATTTCCAGGTTTATTCACTTTGTAGATTAAGAGATATTTCAAAGACATTTGTTTGCCATATAAGGTGGCATATCACTGTTTCGTACTAAAAACGAGGGAGTTTCTCATTGGTTTTGGGGTCAGCCAGTGGAATTCCCCCCAGAACAGACATGTAACATTGAAAATGTCATTTTTTTAGATTGTGTTGATATAAATTCAGCCTAAAGATTGATAGAAAATCAGAATGGATGAATTTAGGAAAAAAATATGGAATTTAGTGATAAATTGGTGACGACATCATGCACATGGGAACGAGGGTATCCTATAGGTGCCATTTTTGTCACTTTAGCAGACGACTTATTACACTGAAAACGAGCTGGCGATGGGTATATAATTCCCACTTTTTTAAAGCTACTGGAGTTACTTGACAGAGTCGTAGTGAATATAAACATCTCATTTGCGTAGTGGATACCTCAGCCGTCAGGAGAACTTGGTGTATATTGTCGAAAATCAGATCACATTTGGATGTTGTTGTTGTTGTGGAAATGACAGGTCAGTTATGCAATTCTTTTTTCGAACGTTCTATGTTTTGGCATGAAAATGTTCCTGAGATAGATACATTCATTTTGATATATGATATATGAACAGTTTTTTGTGTTTAGAGTGGTATCACAGCGAGGCACCAAACATAGGGCTAAACACAGCAATCCTGTAAGACATTATACTACATGGCACCCTTA
>JAVTVY010011807.1:0-58201 GCA_036873755.1 Hanleya hanleyi | reverse complement strand
TAGGAACAGCCAAGATAAATAAGCCTTACCAAGTAGACTGTATATCCCAGGGTTGAGGTTCTCTCTTGGTATAGACGGCTTCCCGAGTAGTACCTATACACTGCGTTGCAGTACTCTCTCGGGGGGGAAACTAATAATTTCCACACCACAAACACAGCTACATGGCTGTGAACAATCAAAGATAAGTACATCAGTATCTTATTCACATGTTTAACCTTTTTATGTTGATAATCAAGGTTTCATTTGTTGATTATGGATTGTTCATGCTATGCCCATGTTTTTCTGTGTTATTCCAGCGGTCACTTAGCCTACTTTGATATACTACAAGACCGAGGTTCCCACCTCCGTATGTTGGTACTGTGGCATTAATTAAAGCAGGTTTAAGACTTAGGCAACAAACATCAAACATTTATAAACAATGTTTCTGTTTGTAACTAAGTCAAACCTGCTTTAATTTAATGTGCCCACCCTTCCGTCCCCTCGTACCGCGGCCTTGTTTCATTACTGATCTCGGTTTGAGAAAGAGGATGAGAAATGAGGCTACAGTCGCCTATATAGTGACCACGCTGGATTTGAGTGGAGAGCTCTCCTAGGGGCGGACAACTCTCTCCTAGGGGAGTTAACTTTTTCTTTTAAACTTCCGTTTTCTACGTTTGATTGTGCAATTAATAAGGGATTAATGGCATTAATTAAAGCAGGTTTGACTTAGTTACAAACAGAAACATTGTTTATAAATGTTTGATATCTCTGCTCTTATTCACGCCTTCGCATTACAGTCGCGTTGTACTCGCCAACTGTTACCGAACTGGGATATCGGTGTGGTTCTGTGTGCTCTGATTATACCACCTTTTGAACCCTTAGAGTCCGCGTCTATAAAAACTGTGTCTTATAAGACGGCCGTCGTGGCGGCGTTTGCTTTGGCGTCCAGACTGTCTATACTTCATGCTCTTGAAAGATCTTCTATGTCCTGGACAGCGGATCGGTCTTGCATTTCTTTTCGGCCCATTCCTGAATTTATCGCCAAAATGAGTCTGTTCGTTCAGGTCCGTGCGCTCAACGTCGTACACCATTCCTGCGTTGTCAGACTTTGTACATGGACTCGAGGACGATCTTCTGCTATGTCCTGTTCGAGCCATCCGCCACTATCTTACTCGTGCCGATCCGTTCGCGGCTCTCGGCTACGGTTATTCTGTCCCTTCGCCTATCAGCAAGGCTTGACATTTAAAAAAAAAAAAAAGCCGCGTAGTTGAAGAAGACCATAAAATAGTCTTATCAATTGGCAGAAGGTAGATATACCATTGACGCCCCCACTACTGTCTTCTGCTTCTTCTAATGTGATTCGTGCCATCGCTGCGTCATGGCATGTATGGAAGAACTGACCCCTTCATGACATTGTCCTGTCTTGTGCCTGAACAATTAACTCCACGTTCACTAATATCTGTCTGAGGGATATGACAGTGTAATCAATAGTGTGACCACGCTTGGGCCACTGTGGCTACCCAGCACGTTGTGAGTAATTTCAGAAAAGAGGGGGGGGCGGCAAAATGGTCACCATCGCAGCAAGACAGCCATCTTGCTGTATCATCTCATCTCATCTCATCTCAGTCATATTATTATTATTACATATATTATATGATAAGAGGCATCTCAGAAGGTAGAAATAAGTCAGTTGACCGGCCGTGGATTCTATAATCACCAATGAAGGCCTAACACCAGGATAGGGTTTACTCCTAACTGAAATTTGCTTCTGTTCTTCAGAAACTGACTTCCTTCTAGATGTCTCAGCTGGGTCACCTGTGCCTCAACTCACAAGACACCCGCTCCAGGCCTAGTGTCAACAGTAGTGAAGAAAGTACAGAGAGTTGAAGAGTGCGCAGCTCACCCAGGGAGCAAGCATGGCAATTCCAACGCATCTAAATTCATCACTCCAAGTATGGCGAGTTGTCCTCAAGAAGCTTGCGGTCTGAGAGTGGTGTGGACTTGGTACCTTCCAAGATTCGGGATTGCGTACGTCCCCCCCCTTTCTTACGGTTGGACCAAGGATCTCCCTGTATGCAATGGCTGTGACGGAGATTCCCCCTAGTCATACAGAGTCTACCAAGAGGACCTTCTTGTTGCCTAGGGTGCCCGGGTTTCCTGCGACTTGGTGGAAATGTGTACCACATCACAAGCACAGTTACATGGATGGAGACACTCAGATAAGTAAAACTGTATCAATTCCTTCAATTACCCTATGAGTCTGAGACCAGGGTTAACTTGATGAGTAATAATGTCTCAAATTTATACCCATGTCTGTGTCATTCCAGCGATTACTAGTCTACTATGGGAGTTACCACGAGGCCGAGATTCCCGCCTCCATATGTTGGTACTGTGGCATAATTGAAACAGGTTTACGATTTGGGCTACAAATATTAAACATTTATAAACAATGTTTCTATTTGTTACCAAATCAAACCTGTTTCAATTTGATTGACCCTCCCTCCGTCCCCTCATGCCGGCCTTAAACACTACAGGTCTCGGTAATTATAATGAGAATAGAGGGCGAGTATGGCTTGGACAGAGCCTATATAGTAATCCTGCTGGAATGAGGTGGGAGAGCTCTCCTAGGGGCGGACAACTCTCCGCTAGGGGAGTTAACTTTTAGTTTTAAACTTCCGTTTTCTACGTTGTATCATCTTCCTGACGGAGATTGAATGGCATAATTGAAACAGGTTTGATTTGGTAACAAATAGAAACATTGTTTATAAATGTTTAATATTTGGGAGGGAGGTAACTCCTGTATGAGCAATGCCATGATGTGTTAACATTTAGGAGGGAGGTAACTCCTGTATGGATGATGCTATAATGTGTTTCATTTGGGAGGGAGGTAACTCCTGTATGGACAATGCCATGATGTGTTAACATTTGGGAGGGAGGTAACTCCTGTATGGGCAATGCCATGATGTGTTAACATTTAGGAGGGAGGCAACTCCTGTATGAACAATGTCATGAAGTGTTAACATGTGAAAGAGCAATAACTCCTGTATCAGGTCATGATGTGTTCCATTTGTTCTCCTTACAGGTATAGTGCTGATTGGTGAAATTGGTGGACAGGCAGAGGAGAACGCAGCAGCCTACTTATTGGAACATAATACGGTAATATAGTAGTTTTGTTTACCAAAGTTCTTCTGTAGGTGGTTAAAGTGATCGTAAACCCTCAAGTAATGTTTCCATCAAATTAAAGACCATTGCGAACATTGTCCGAAAATATTTATTGTAATTTTTTACGATTTTATTACACAGAGGAAATGCAAATAAAGCATCTATGGTGGTCTGTTGCAATCATATGTAGGTCCAGTGACGTCACATTGCCTTAATACATATATTTCAAACTGGGTATGCACTTTCCAATGCTTGATTCAAGTTTAAAGATGTAATCAGCCTCAAAATGGATGGATTTTGTAAACTCTCCCCTATGCGTTTTTTCAGCAGGGAAGATTACCAAAGCATCATATGTATTATATTTGATAATGGTGAGATCGCCATATACAACGAATGCAAGAAAATCTTGTCAGAGAAATTTGAAACTCTGCCCGCTTCGACGGGTATTCTGTTCCGCCATTGAGTGTGTGTTGTACGCGGAGAGGAAAATGACGTCACTGCGTGACGTATGAGTGGCGTAGCGACGCTCATGAATCTGAATGCTGCACAGCTACAGCCATGGGATAACGTCATGGCTCGTGCCTACGGTTCGGTTATGTCGCATAGCATACGTTGGTAGAATGCACCACACGTGTATACGCTTGTTGACACGGTCGTGGAAAAATAAACGGCATGCCATGCTTTTTTTATTTTAAAGATCAATTCCTTCTATTTTCTCGTGAATGGTAGAAACAAGTTTAGTTTTTTGTGGTTAAATGTGTCTCATTTTGTACCTGTTGTAACATATGTCACTTTCGCTGAGTTTGAGAGACATCGATTTCAGCCCAGATTTGAGGCTGATTACATCTTTAAGGTGTGTATATTTTGAGTTTCAACACAGACTCACTGTTCCAATCATGAATCATACCCTGTTAAGACAATGAGTGATCTTGACCTGCCATGATGTACTGCCATGAGTACCGTCATCACTTACATGTCATAATATCTGGTGGGCAAGCAGGCCTATATTCATCTTTATTCATCTGATCTCTGGAGGCAATCTTTGACTCAGTCTAGGTTTGTGGCACCACTTCTGCTTAGAGCAGGGTTGAAATGTTTTATTCTTGGAATCTTTCAAAAATAAGGATTATTTCTTAAAATGAAAAATAAACTTTGAGGTAAGAAATTCATTATTCAGATACCATCTTCTAGTGTTATTTTGCACATCATCCAATCTTCATTTTGTCTACACTGTAGGGTCCCAATGCTAAGCCAGTAGTTTCATTTATCGCTGGTCTGACAGCGCCCCCTGGTAGGAGAATGGGTCATGCTGGTGCTATCATAGCGGGCGGTAAAGGTGGAGCTGAAGAGAAGATCGAAGCCTTGAAGAATGCCAATGTTCATGTCACAATGTCACCTGCACAAATGGGATCTACAATGAAGAAGGTAGATTTTTTATTTTCGTTTCATCAGATTACGGAATTGCGAATATTTTTGTTGATGTTCGCTGTTTTGTCCTGTAAATGTATGTGTTACACAGTGAAAGATTAAACATTTCCTCGTTTCTTCCTAAAATTCCACTATCCCTTCTCTATTGTGATATTTATACAAAACTGGTTGTGTGTAGTTTAACAGTTGAATAACTTATGATAATCCCTCAATAATTCAATCATCAGAAGTGCAATTTGAGGTTTTATGGAGGTGGTCGGACTTATTGATTATGAATAAGGGCAAGTATCCCTGAAAAATGCAGTGATCGAATGGTCTATGAAAATTAGTATTTAAGCTTCCTCCAATATCTACATTAGTTTAGTACATGTACTTGCAAACCTAACCTGATTGTTGCTGATTACTTTTTTTTTTTTCCATCTTCCATAGGCGATGGAACAAGGAAAGTGAAGATGATGTTTTCGGAGGGAGATGTTCTGATGTCATTTACGCCTTACCCATAGGACAGTGTGACGACAGTGGCAGTCATCATTGTAGATGTACTTGCACCATACAGAGTGCTATTTCAGCCCCTAAGAGACTGCAACATTGGACTGTTAAAGCTATGTGTTCACCAGTCCTATAAGTGCTGTGGTGAAGACAAATTATCAACTGTATTGTCTGGATTTGGAAGCTCTGTATTAATCAGAAATTTTGATCAGAAGTGTGAATAATAATATTATTAGTTAAAATATTTCAATTTTGGTGTACATAAGATTCATTTGACATCTGTATAAACTTATTTGCCAGAAACAATTTGATGTATTTGGAGTTCGTTTTTGTCCCTTGGCCATATTGGCTTTTGATGTATCGTCGTCGTTGTTGTCTAATGTCTTTGTCCATTCAATGATGTAGGAATGATATCTACTGTCTGGGTTCATCTAATCTAATAAAACCTGAAAATAATACTTGCAGCCCAGCGGGCTTCCGTGTTGTAAAATGAAGGCTATCGAAATGAAGTTCGGGTAAACTAATTTCTGACGATGCCCCGAAAGGGTTTGAGGAAGACTACAGAATTTGGACCCCGTTTTATTGACTTTTAGTTTCTGGGCAATAAACTTGGACAAACTTAGATTCTTCTCAAATTATATGTGTGCATACCTTGCAATAAGACGTCCCTTGAGATAATGTTTCACCAACTAATGTTTCACTGTAGCTAGAACAACCTCTGACCCACTTCAAAGTTTGTTTTAAAAAGAAACTGCATAACTTAACATAAACGGATTTTCCCAAATGAAATCTGGAATCTCTATATTTGGCACTATTTTGCCTTGGTTTGTTCTCTAGGTAGGTAGACTTCACTCCGGACTCCCCATGACCTACATGTATTTTCAAAGGTCACATGTCAAAGTGTGAAAGCAATCATAAATTTGCTTGTGAACAGCAAAGGTCTGTACATGTAGGTCAAGTTCACTGTGAACTGACCATGGCCTATTTTCACAGGTCAAAATGTGAAAATTTGTTCCTAAACACAATAATTGCACAATAATCTCATCTACAGTCTTGAGCTTTAACATAATGCTGTTTCATATGGACCTTCATTAGGTTAGTGAAAATATCTGCAGCAAATGATAGATGACATGTTTTGTTCATATGAAAAGTAGTTCGCTCATGTGCATAACTGAAGTTGTTCGACCAGATTCAAACTAAACCGTGCGTGTGTGGGTTTTCCCCTATACGTCCTAGCAACGTAGTAAAGGTCAACTTCCTCTATTGGAGGCAGGGATGATGAATGAGCCTGTGAAATGAAGCATGCAGTGTGGGGAGGATGGAGCTGAATGCGCCCGAAAACCACAGGCACACGATTGTAACTCCCTCGAGCTTTCGTCAATATCGTCAATAAATATATTTATATTCTAATTCGTACCTCAAATGAATATAAATTATTTACAAACTAACACAAACGCTCTATCTTCATCATAGGAAGCAGGTCGTTAGCAATGCTGCATTCAACTGATAAGAAAGAAAGGACAGCTAAAATAATATAAACTATGACACCGAATATGAATGTTTTATGAACTGTTCATTATCAAAGTCCCAAATTAAGAGACACTGAACTTATTTGTTTATGTCTTAAAACGACACCCGTTGTTACTTAATGCCACTTTTCCTCCATTTGGAGATCCACTGCAAACAAATTAACTCCCCTTAACGGTCCCCTGGATCGTCCGCTAGGTGGCGTGCTCTCCGCGCATGTCCCATTCTCTTTTTCTTTTGCAGTCTAGCTAGCTAGACCTGTTTTGAAAGAGCTCCGTTGTAAACAAAGTGTTTGGCTTATATAGACGCACCCTAGGTTTTTTTTTGGTATTGTAAGTCAATCATGGCTAACGTAGTCACCCAAACTATTAAGAATAGTAAAAGATGTGAATCTTGTCGTCAATTTTGGCCCGTAAAAGACTCACATACAACTTGTTTTAAATGCAGAGCGCAGGTATGTTACAGAGAGACGACCTGTGCTGAGTGCATCGACTGGGACGACGTGACCTGGGCGAGCTATGCTTTAGCTAGGCGTAGCATTCTGCTGAGAGCTGCCGGCCTCGATTCGAAGAAAGGACCTACAGAAAGAGCTCATGCTAATCAGGCCCTATTCGACGATCTTGCATTGAATCAAGATATGGACATTACCAACTTGACGAGTCCGGTTATACAGCCCAGCGGCACAGTTCCTATGGAAACAGCACCTGCTAGAGGCGAGGACTTCGTTCAGCTAGACCAGTCTACAGTTCCTGCGACTGAACCAGCTGACCTGAAAAGTAGCCCTGGCAGAGACACAGATCAGGCCGATTCCTCGGACATCAATTCCTGCTCTTCCAAGTCTCCGCAAGCGACGAAAGACAAGCGAATCGGCCACGGTAGTCCGGGAATCAAGACCAAGCCACCGGACTCCGGCATCACAGCGGGACCCCGACAAGGAAACAGCTGGCCGGGATCACCGCACGAAGAAAGGCCGTGAGCTGGAGAAGCCTAAAGCCTATAAGGACACCGATGGACGGACCCATACAGAGAGCCGTACCACGGAACCTCATCCTGGGACCAGTACTCGGAGCCGTACCCCGGAGCGGGCTACAGCACGGACATCTGAGAAGTCACGGACCCACAAGGAACGGACTTATACAGATCGCCGGGACTCCGCATCCGACAGGACACGGACTCACGGGGAACGGAAGCAGCGAGAACGGCATGAGTCGATTTCCAGTTCAAGTCACACCCGTTCCACGGAACCGTATACCGGTACTGCGATAGCCAAGTCTCATAGACGAAGCCGATCCCCACTACCGCATCGAAGTCGGGAGGGATACCAGTCCAGGCGACGGTCCCGTTCACCTTACGGAGAGCGCCGGTACAGGGAGACCTCACCAGAGCGACCGTACCATAGGCAAAGGAGCCGTTCACCGGTTTCCCGTCATCGGCTACAGTATACGGAGTCGGGAGAACGGACTTATACCCGCCGTCACCGCAGCCCGGGTCATCATGAAAAGCCCGAGCATCGGGATAAGAAGAAGACCGGGGATGCAGCCAGGGACCAGAGCCGTCCCGCGGAGCGGAGTGAGCGGACGTCTGTTCCGAGAAGGCCTCCAACAGCAACCATCACCACGGGAGAAGTTCCTTCTACGGAGGCTCCGGAGGTTACTCAACCCCATTCTACTAGCAGTGCTGAGTCTGGCTCGGAGGATGAGGGCCATGCACGACGCTCCACTTCTGCGGCATCCTCATCTCAAGTTTCGACCCCCATCCGTCAGACGGAGGTAGAAAGCAACAGCAAGGAAGAGATTTCCTTCAGAGCCAGGATAGCGGCATTACAAGAGTTGGTTCCTGAAATGCCCAGACCAGCGGTTGGCGAAGACAAGCAGCTTACCGACCAGCTGTCGGATATCACCCGTAAACGGAGGAGACTTACAGCAGCAACTCTCTACGGGAAGAAGGAGCCGTCTAAGGAGGAAGCTTTGCCTACATGTCCTCCATCTCCGGCATCATACGACTTGTGTGTCAGCACGGATCGACAGTTCAAGACTCAGAAGACGCTCTTGAAGCCTGGTCCCTACAGGGCCTACGTCCTTCACGGAGACAACTTGCCGTTCAAGGCCCCGAAGTCCGACTCGGATCTTGACAGACTGTTGAACGTCACAAAGTCGCCAGCAGTGGTACTTCAGCAGAAGCAAGCCTGTGCTATGGAAGACATGATGTTGACACAGCACAGAATCACATCTTACTCCGATTGGTTCCTGGCGGCCATGTCCAAGGTAGTCCAGGATCCAGATAAGAAGCATAAGGATGGATCTTTGACCTTCTCACAGAAGAAAATTGAGTTTCTCACTTCGTTCATCGACTCCACGAACAAGGCTAACTTGGATCTCATGGAGACGGGGTTTTTCTCCTACGCTACGCTGGTGCAGGCCCGACGGACGGCTTACCTGAAGCATCCGAAGTCTGAGGTTTTGGGTTCAGTGAAGAACGAGCTAGCGCAACAGCCCATTTCATCCAAGTACCTCTTCAATCAGGCCATCCCCACGGTTATGTCTGCTGTTAACGACGAGAAAACTTCCCGCATGATCGGAGCCCTCGTAGGCCAGGGTAAAGGCAAGGGCAAAGGCAAAGGCCAAGGCAAGTCCACCAGGGGAGGACGTTCTGCGCCGCTACCACGCCAAGACTCAGGCAGTCAGAAGCAGGACAGCCAGCAGAATTTTCGGACCTACGGAAAGGCACAATTTCGTGGCAGAGGAGGAAAGTCTTCCGACCGGGGCAGAGGGAAGCCCGACCGTCGGAACTGACGGTCCACAGCCTCAGTTTTTAACCTATCATCTTCATCCCTTCATCCTCCCAGAGTTTCAAGACTTCAATCATCCGGTCGTCGGCGGACGATTACAGATATTCTGGCGGAACTGGAAGCTCATTTCAAGCGACAAGTGGGTCATCGAGTCCTTAAGAGACGGAGTTTCCCTCACTTTTCGAGAGTACCCCAGGCTCATTTCAAGACCCAAGCCATCACGTCTTCCAGTTCGACCAGAACACGTACAAACACTACTGGAATCGGTTCAGGTATTGTTGGACAAGGACGCCGTCAGAGAGTTACCCGTAGAAGAAGGAAGTCCAGGATTCTACAGCCCGGTCTTCCTCGTCCCCAAGAAGGGCACAGGTCAGCTTCGCATGATCATAGATCTACGGCGACTAAACGACGTTCTGGAGCCACCTCCCCACTTCAAGATGACATCGGTTCCAGCATTACGGTCCCGCCTACAACCGGACGATTGGATGGCCTCCGTCGACCTCCAAGATGCATACCTCCATGTACCCATTCATCCTCGACATCGGCGGTATCTCCGATTCATCATCGCCGGAAGACGGTTCGAATGGCAGGTTCTACCGTTCGGCATCTCCATCGCCCCATGGTGTTTCACAAGAATCACGTCACCAATCATCTCATTTCTTCACCTAAGGGCTATCAACATAGAGGCATACATCGACGACATCCTTGTCTGGGGGTCAAGGAAGCCAGTACTCAAGCTCCAGATACAGTTCACCATTCAGGTCCTGAAGTATCTCGGGTTCATTCCGCATCCAACGAAGTCGGAGCTGGAGCCGGCACAGAGACGTCAATACATCGGAGCAGTCTTCGACACACGGAAGCGGATCATCCTGCCCCCGGAGGAACGCTGGACAAAGATACAGCCTTTCGTCCGAAGATTTTTATCTTCCCAATCGCAACGCTTACGTCATTGGCAAAGCCTACTGGGATTGCTAGCGTCAACTCAAGATCTGACACAGTATGGACGACTCCAGTTACGACCGTTGCAGTTCAACCTACAGCCGTACCTGCGAGCTCCAGCCATCAATCCCGGGGTTCCGGTCCCTCGGCACTTGCATCAGTTTCTGGAATGGTGGCAGTCCAGGGAGAACGTCATGCTCGGGATTCCGCTGCAGTGGCCACCGCCGGACGAGAATCTATTTTCCGACGCATCACTCACGGGTTGGGGAGCCCACCTGGGACAGCTAAAGATAGCCGGCAGATGGTCTCCACAACAGAGAACACTACACATCAATGTACTGGAGATGATGGCAGTGAACATGGCAGTCCAGCATTGGAGCCCTCAACTGGTCGGCAAATCCTTGATGATTGCTTCAGACAACACGACAGTAGTAAGCTACATCAACAAGTTGGGGGGGACGAAGTCCCGGGTACTGTTCCAGGAGACGTGGTCTCTCTTCACTTGGGCACAGAATCACCGGTGCCGGGTCCGAGCACGGCATATTCCCGGCCACCTGAACGTCATTGCAGACAGCCTTTCTCGGCCGGACAAAGTTCTATCGACAGAGTGGCATCTCCATACAGAGGCGTTTCGCCAAGTGTCATCGATTTGGGAGCAGCCTCTGGTAGACCTGTTCGCAACAAGGAACAACGCTCAGCTACCGATCTTCGTCAGCCCGATGCTCGACCCACAGGCCTGGGCAGTCGACGCCATGTCAGTCAGCTGGGACAACCTGATCGCCTATGCATTCCCACCGATTGCGCTTATTCAGCCAGTGTTGAAGAAGATAACAGAACACAGCTGTATTATCCTGCTCGTAGTGCCATGGTGGCCGCGCCGTCCATGGTTCCCGCAGTTGATCCACCTACTAACCGACGTCCCTCGTCAGCTGCCTCCGTGGTACCGACTACTAGATCAACCAGGAGGTCTTCTACACCACGATCCACAGTGGCTCAACCTTCACGTCTGCAGATTATCAAGCAATCCCTTACAGACCAGGGGTTTTCAGAACAAGTTACGGAGGCGATGGCAGCGGCAAACAGACCATCCACCTCTAGACTTTACCAGGCCAAGTGGACCTACTTCTGTACCTGGTGTGGGACCAAAGACATCGATCCCGACACTGCCTCTGTTCCAGTGATAGCCGAATTCCTGCTGCACCTGCATCGAGACAAGGAATTCAAGATGAGCACTATACAGGGATACCGCTCTGCGTTGTCCAGAGTCATGAAGTTGACGTCAGGAACAGATATCGGACAGGATGTCAACATTACAGCGCTTCTACAGTCCTTCGCCTTACAGTCTCGCCGGACAAGACAGCTATTACCAAAGTGGGACCTTGGAGTTGTACTGAGTGCCTTTCTACGGCCACCGTTTGAACCGTTGCAGTCGGCTACGATCAAGGCACTGTCTTATAAGACAGTCTTCTTAACAGCATTCGCCTTAGCCACCAGAGTCTCCGAACTTCATGCATTGGAACGCAGCTCCCTGGCATGGACCGCAGGTTGGAAAACCATATCATTTCGTCCAATCCCGGAATTCATCGCCAAGAATGAATCAACACGTCAGGGACCATGTGCTCAAAGACTATACCAGATCCCAGCACTCACAGACTTCGTAGGACCACTGGAGGACGACAGACTACTGTGCCCAGTTAGAGCCCTACGATGTTACTTAAAGAGAACAGACTCTACGAGGGGATCTAGGCGTCTTCTATTTCTGTCACTACATCCAGGAGTTTCTGCGGACATCACGAAGAATACAGTTGCATCCTGGTTGAGGAAGACGATACACTGGACATACCAACTCGCCATCGATGCTCCTCCTTTGCTCTCGAAGGCATCATCTCATGAGATTAGAGCTATTGCTACGTCCTGGCCGCTCTGGAAAAACCTATCACTGGACGAGATCGTTCAAGCCTGCGCATGGACTGTGAACTCTACCTTCGCTGACTATTATCTTAGGGACATGTCTGTACAAACAGACAGGGTGACTACGTTAGGGCCATTAGCTGCAGCCCAACGTATAGTCCACTGATTTCCACTAAGAAGAAAAGGGGGGGGGCGCCGCTCAAGCAAGCAAGATCCTGACAATTCGGTGAGTACAGAAGACGAGCCGTGTCAGAGACGAAGGGACTTCAAGGCATCACGATGGCACCTGATTATCTAGCCGAGTATGCGGGCAGATGGTCGGAATACATTCCCCCACTCACCGCACTACTCGTAATACCTTGAGTTCCCTACGCTTCTATACGACACGGGAATTATCATGATATTACTAGGCATATTAGAATTATAGAATCAGAACAGGGCGTGCTCCGCTTAAGCCAAAAGCAAGCCACAAGGCCGGCTACCCAACCCCCACTGTTGGGAGTCTGGCATTAAGTAACAACGGGTGTCGTTTTAAGACATAAACATGAAACATTTATAAATAATGTTATTGTTTATTATTAAAACAAACCTGTTGTTACGGTTTGATTTACCCGCCCATCCTCCCCGCTTGGCTCGGCCTTGTCATAAACAGGTCTTGCCGTTGCACAGAAAAAGAGAATGGGACATGTGCGGAGAGCACGCCACCTAGCGGACGATCCAGGGGACCGTTAAGGGGAGTTAATTTGTTTGCAGTGGATCTCCAAATGGAGGAAAAGTGGCATTAAGTAACAACGGGTTTGTTTTAATAATAAACAATAACATTATTTATAAATGTTTCATATTGTGCTAATTGTTATATTATAGACACAGTAAACAGAGAATGGTCCATGAGAATCCCAAACCTATCACGGGTGTTCACTTCAGGACTCTCGGCAAAAACATCCTTCTTTTCTGTATCACTGAGGGCTGTATAATGACGATTAACATCACAGCTAAAGATCAAAAGGTCAGTGTGACACAAACATCGTCCTCTGTTAAATTTTTGTATACGCCTGTCGCTAGATGAGGTCGTATTATGTGACAGTGAGTGCTGTCCATCCCTCCGTCTGTAACTTTTGATGTTCGTACCATATCTCCAGTTCCAGGTTATGGTGGTATACCTTTCCCATGGGGCAAGGAAGAACCCTATTCATATTGAGGTCAAAAGGTCAAACGTCTAGGTCACTTGTCCAAAAACCAGGAAGACGTCAAAAAATGGTTATGTCCAGGCTATAAATCAGTTCAGAGATAGAAATTGTGATTACATTTGAGATATACCTCAAACACATGGTAAACAAGAAGCCTATTGATATTTCTGGCTGTCTGTCCATCTGCAATGCGGAACCCTAGATTCATTTTGAGGTCAAAAGTTGAAAGGTCAAGGTCACGGACTCAAAAAATCAGGAAATCATCTAGAATTGTCATTTTCGTACTATAAACTATGGTGTACCTCAAACTCGGAGCAAATAAGAAGCCTACTGATATTGAGGTCATGCAATGGTCAAGGTCACTGCACCTAAACACCAGGAAATAGTTGAAAATATTTATTGATATATTCGGGACTGCAAAATGTAAGATATGGGTTGTGACCAAAGTCAACAAACTTGGAAGAAAGAAAGAAATGTGTTTTTATATACACATGAAGTCAATGGTCAGCTAGCTAAGTCTTCAACAAGAATCTATCATTGTGCTCCAAAGTTATTAGTACCAGAATTTAAATGTGGGATCACTAATATTAAATCTGGTCAAAGTACGGGTGTATATTGGAACCTGTTCTCTTCTGGATTTATGTAATATCCATGGCTTCATCCCAATCTGTGCTTCGCTGGTGACCGCTAGCCTCATACTGCTGAACCAGCATGGGTTCGAGTCCAGCTGATCCCTGTGTGTAAGTTTGTCAGTTACTTATCCCTATTCAACAGGTAAAGTATATTGTTCTGACTCATGAACGTGTGTGCAATCAAACAAAATAACTTCATACAGATGTGCATCCCTGTCGGCACAGAACTACCAATATTTTAGAATCCTAAAGAGTTTGCAAAATATAGATATGTCATAAAAATCTACACAGCAAATTTGATCCATTTTCATTGACTTATTTCTAGATGGAGTTGGATAGACAGGGTTGTTCTCTGGGTTGTTCTGTTATCAGTGATATTAGTCAGGAACAACAGTTGGTCATCGGCCGACAAGATGTGAGTACTATATGACTTGTAATTACTTGACTTGTACTTCTCTAATGTATAGCCCTATAAAATATTAACGTTAAAGGCAAATTTGAAGGCTTTTACATGTAGATCACAACGAAGGAACATTTACAAACTGAATTAGTGAATTCCAAATTATTTACTTGGTTGACCATGTTTGCACCCTACAATCTTGAATAAAAGTCCTGGTGACCCCCCCAACTCCCCTCCCCCCCAACCACACATTTTCATTAGATTGTCCCGATTTCACCTTTTTCCAGAAAACAATCCAGGCATTTTGAAGACAATGACATTTTAACTTCTTTGCAATTATGGGTTTTTTCTATACAGACAGTTTTAAAGAATTCCTATCCATCCAATTTTCAGAGTAAAATTCAATCATTATGGGATTTTCAATGGGGTAACCCGTTTTCGTTACCATAATTGTTCTCATGGTAACCTTTACAGGTTATGCTCATTCAGAGACATGTTAAAACAAGGGTATAGGTAAGATATTTGGGTCTCCTTGAATCAAATTTGCATAGTATACGTATCCTCTGGGCAACATGGTTCAACCATTCGCCATAACATGATATCTGTGGATTATGCAGCAGTAAGTCTGGTGATTTTATTCTTTATTTTGAACATTGATGTTATACCCTACCTCTTGTCAAAATTAATAGAAATGATTTTTTTTCTCAAAATTGTCTGAAGCCTTTCAAGCACAGGCCTCATTTCCTGGTGCATCCAATTATCGCTGTGTGTGCGGGGTCAATTCTGTGTGCATGAACCAGAAATCCTGGTGCTCGCTCAATCCAATCCTCGTGCTCTTGAAAGTTCCAAGTGCTTGGACAACATTTCACTAATATCCAAGGCCTTTTTCATTCCACTTCACGATATAGTCAGATTTCAGGCTAGGCTAAACTGGCATGGCGGGGAAGAGATCAGAGTGTTCTTCTCCAGTAACTGATACACCATCACCTCGAAGCTTCGGTATTGCGTCACGCCAACACCCCATTTCATGGAGAGTGATGTTCATGATCGATGGGTGGAAAAGTCAAACTTACTTCGGGAGAGATCTGGAATCCTGGGGCCAATTTCATGAAACCTCACTTGGGGCAACCTCCCTTGACCTGAGTTTTTGCTTTTCATGTTAGTTCACTTGGACCTGAAATCACACTTGAGTTCAAGTGTGGTCGGACCTCCCTTGAAAACCGCACTTGAAATAAAAATGTACTGGAAATGACTAATATGAAGGGAGATGGTGTTGAAAACTAAGTTGTTTTTTTCACGTGCCCATGCATCATAATTCCCGTACGAGCATTGTTATGCCCCCCCTCTAACTAGAGGGGGGGCATATAGCGATCGCTTTGTCCGTCCGTCCGTCTGTCTGTCTGTCTGTCTGTCTGTCCGTCTGTCCATCTGTCTGTCTGTCCGTCTGTCTGTCTGTCTGTCCGTCCGAATTTCTTGTCCGAGCAATATCTCGGTTAATATTTGATGGACAGGATTGAAACTTGCATGGAATGTGGCTAGTGCCTCGTAGATGTGCAGCGTTGAGTTTTTTCCGAGTTCCGGTATAATTTTCAAGAGTTATGGCCCTTTTCTGAAATCTCTGTGAATGGGACTTGTCCGGGCTGGATCTTGGTTAATATTGTATGGACAAGTATGAAATTTGCATGATATGTGGTCAGTGCCCTACAGTTGTGCAGCGTAAAGTTTCTTCACGTTTCGCTTATATTTTCAAGAGTTATGGCCCTTTGTTCCTGAATTCTTAGAGAATTGGGACTTGTCCGGGCTGGATCTCGGTTAATATTGTATGGACAATTATGAAATTTGCAGGATATGTTGTCAGTGCCCTGTAGTTGTGCAGCGTGAAGTTTCTCCGCGTTTCACATATATATTTCAAGAGTTATGGCCCTTTTTTCTTCAAATTTGTGTGAATTGGGACTTGTCCAGGCTGGATCTCGGTTAATATTGTATGGACAATTATGAAATTTGCAGGATATGTGGTCAGTGCCCTGTTGTTGTGCAGCGTGAAGTTTCTCCACATTTCGCGTATATTTTCAACAGTTATGGCCCTTTTTTCTTCAAATCTTTGAGACTTGTAGGGCTGGATCTCGGTTAATATTGTATGGACAAGTATGAAATTTGCATGATATGTGGTCAGTGACCCATTGGTGTGCAGCGTGAAGTTTCTCTGCTTTCGGTTATATTTTCAAGAGTTATGGCCCTTTGTTTATCGATACTAAAGTGAATGGGATATATTCATTTGTCCAGGCTGGATCTCAGTCCATAACCGATTTGGACCAGAAAAATGGCTATATTATATGTTATCCTACATTCCAAAGCAGACAACATAGGTCCTGAAGTTAAAGTATGAAGTTGCCCCAAAAAGAGTGAATTGGGTGCAAAATTCAAAGTTCACTGATCGCTTCATAATTTCACCACAATATACTCCCAAGGAATATAGGTCTCATAACCAGGTCACATTTTCGGATTTGGCGAAAGCCCTGGCGACCATCTTGCATCGAAACATCGTATTATCACTTGTTGGCTGATACTTGGAATATGTATTATGTGAGGCATGGCAAAAAAAGTGACAGAAACAGAATTTTTATAATTATCCAAATTAGGCCTCCACCAACCAATACAAAACAGAACAATGGCGGGGCAGTGTCGGATTAAAGCGGAAGGGGGGGGCATACAATTGAGCAATCTCTGATTGCTTCCTTCCTGTGTTAAAATAACATTTTTTGTGTGTCAGTAGATACATTAGGGGCATTAGGGGGACACGATGTGTCACATACCAAAATGTAGGTCAATGTCAGTGGTCAAGGTCACTGTGACCTCAAAATCATGAAATTGTTAAAAATCATGATTTTTTGTGTCCATTGAGAAATTACAGGGAGACGGTTTGTCATGTACCAAAATTTAGGTCAAGGTCAATAGGCAATAGACTGTGACCCCAGAATCAAGAAATCTTAAAAAAAAAAAATAAATTGTGTCATGCATGATGTGTCATGTTCCAAAATGTAGGTCAAGGCTGAACGTCAAGGTCACTGTGACCCCCAAAATCATGAAATTGATAAAAATCTGATTTTTTTAGTCCATTGATACATTGAGGGAAGATGATGTGTCGTGTACCAAAATTTAGGTCAGGTCAAAGGTCAAGGTCACTGTGACCCCAAAATCAGGAAATCATCAACAATAACTTTTTTCTGCCAGTAGTTACATTAGAGGGACATGATGTGTTACATACCAAAATGTGGGTCAAAGGTCGTCACTGTGACTCCAAAATCAAGAAATCATTGAAAGTCACATTTTCATATGCCTGTCGAAGACGAGGTCGTGTAATGCAATGTTGCGTTCTGTCATTCATCCATTAACACTTGATGTCCATGTGATATCTCTAGTTTCAGGGTATGATTGGTACCAAACTTTGAGTATATCTTTATACTCACATCAGTCTCTGCGAGGAAGGGCGAGCGATCGCTCGCGCTCGCGCCCACACACGCCCAAAGACCTCCAGGCGACTTTTTTCATCACTCGCCCATAATTGTAACGAAATCCAGCTAAATGGTATCATAAAACAATAGAATCGCCTCCCGTAAAACTTTAATTTTGAACGAGTACCTCCGAAGAAAACTCAAACAGAAAGCGGAAATAAACTTGACTAACTTTTGACATGCGCATAACGCGAACGTCCTGACCAAACACCTTTTGCAAAGTGATGCGTGATTGGCTTATTAAGACACAACGAGCACGATCATTGGTTCATCATCTGTTACAGGGAAATCAGCGAGCACGTGTTTCTCTGGGCGGGCAATTTGTACCGACGAGAGCTGCTGGAGATCGGCGTACGTGACATGCAGCTTCCGTCTTTTGCTCGAGCGATAATCCTGTTGAACATTTCTTGTATCGTCTCTTTAGCGATGGCAGGCATTCCGAAAGGAAATAAAGTGGAGTTGAAAACTTTCAACAACTGGGGAACAGCCGTTCAACAACACATCGGTTTTACAACCGAGGAGAGGGATGGTCGGCAGTACGTCACATTCGTCTGGTGCAAGCTGTGTGCACGGTATAAAGACAAGATCTCCGGACATCCTAATCTCCGCGGGGCGGCCAAAAAAGCATTTGACAGCTATGTAGAGGGTAGTACCAATTCCGTAACGAAGAGTAATATCTTGAGGCACCTTGAAGGGAAGGTCCATGGAATATCCATTCTTGTTCATTCTGGTCCGAGAAAGATGAACCCGGTAAATAGATTTGAATTGAATTGTATATTCTAAAATAAACAATGCCATCATTGCGAAGCAGACGAAAAATAGTATATACCAAGTTGAAAATATTTAGAATAATTTACATACATGTACATTAGAAATTAATTAAAAAACTGAAAATTACATAAAACTGATAAATATATTCCATTTAAATTATACTAGTAATAGTTGAACAGAAAATTTGAAAAAAAAAGTTCGTCCCAGCAGAGCGATAGCTCTGCCAGTAGTGTTTTGGGCGAGCAATTGACAAGGAGAGCGACAGCTCCCCCAAAGCATTTCAGGAGAGTGATTTACAACTCGCCCTTAATCTGCTCATCGAAAAGACTGCACATGGCAAAGAGGAGCCATACATTTTGAGATCAATTTGTCAAAGGTCAAGGTCACAGTCCCCCAAAACTGAATCAAGTTTAGCTGACTGTATCTGTTAGGTTGGAATATTCAGAGTTCTCTCCCCTACATGAATATGACATTTGTACTCCTGTGGAGTTGTCTCCCATGTTTGAAACAGCTACATGTACATTTAGTTAAACTGTTGTGAAGAACCATACATTTACTAATTCAATGGGGAGTGGGGTCCTTCATGAACTTCATACCTGTTTATTAGCTCAAGAACAAGGGTTTACTTATATATATTACTTTATTTTCTGAGGGTAACAAATACAAGTATTTACTCTGTCAGTTGTGTAAACTGTTCTTCCCAGAGGCCCTCTAACAAACAATCAAACAATGTACATTAAATATATATATGAAAACAGTTCAACCAAATTCAAAGTATACATCAAACACATAATAATATATCTAACATCATGGCATCCAGCTAACTTATGCTTTTTGCCTGAAGAATTTTTATCAGTCGATGTTTGAAGGCTCCAGCCGAGGGAGACTCTCTTAGCTTCTTGTCCAGCGAATTCCATATTTTGGCTCCTGTGTAGCTCAAGCTTCTTGTCAGCATATTTGATTTTGGCTTGGGAACAAACAGATCATTATTTTCTGTTGATCTTAGATGCCTTGATGTTATCTCCCCAACATATTTGAACAAACTGTTCAGATAAGGAGGACAAAGATTGTGGATAATTTTATACATAAGTACAGCTTTTTGATAATATATCCTGTCTAATACACTGATCCAGTTGAGTTCCTTAAAAAGTTCTGCTGATGGTGTTAAATAGTGCGCGTTGAGTATAGTTCTAGCTGCTCGTTTTTGTAATTTGTTAATTCTGTCAATTTGATAGGCATTTGAATTTCCCCATAGTGTAATACAGTAATCAATATGGGGAAGGATGTAAGCACTGTAGTAAAGAAGTTTTGCATCTTTTTTGAGTAGGTTTTTATGTTTATATAGTATTCCCAGCTTAGTCGAAATTTTGTTGCAGAGAGAGTTCACATGTGGTTGCCAGCTTAGTGATTGGTCAATCCTCAGACCGAGAATTTTGTCATCCTTCACATTTTTTAGTTCAGCATTACCTATTGTAATGTGCAATGTCTCGCGAAGCTTGTAAATCTTGGATGATGTAGCCAGGAGCATAGCAGAGGACTTATCAGTATTGATATACAATTTGTTGTGGTAACACCATGTTTCTATAATCTCTAAATCCTTATTCAATATTCTTTCCAGTTCATAAACATTGGAGGAAAAAGTATATACAGTAGTATCATCAGCATACAAATCTATTGTGCTAGACAGTTCAGATAATAAGAGATCATTTCATCACTTTCTTCTTCCTTCATGAAAAATTCTCTTGCTGAAAGGAATCCATTTGCAGGAAAACTACTATTTTCTTGTGTTTGACTACGGTAATTTCCCTATTAATTCACGATGTAGTGATGAAACTCAGCACTCCAAAAATTGGCTACTTTCGAATTATTTGTTGAGCGAATTCTAGAAAAACGCGAGTGTTCGAATTAAATGTCGCGCCGACTTTCACGGAGAATCCAAAATGGCGGACCGCTTCGCCGTGGTCGTGGTGATCGTATTTATTACCGTGTATTAACTTTGATATCTCATCAGTTTCCATAAAATGCAGTGTATGAGGTCAGAAAATCTCCTCTACCCTGATAAAGGCGTCTAATTTTATTCGAGGAAGTCGAGCATATTTATCGAGTGACAAGTTCAGCACGATCGTGCAGATTTTTGAGCTGACGTCCGTAAATTCGCGTCCATAATAACATCGTAAAAGTAGGCCAAAACATTGAACCTATTCCATCCTTTTTTGTTCAGTATTAGCTATGATCTATATTATGAAACCTAACTGACATGGAATTGAATGAATATTCTGGAAATATAAAACTATACACATATTAGAGTATTCCATGTTTGAGTCGTTCGGTATGTCGACGTTGTTGTTGTGAACCCTGAAAATGAACCAACGGCAAATATGTGTAGGATTGTATCACGAAGTTCTAGACAGATTAGCGGACTGTCGTAGACTTTTTGGTCTTCACTGTGCATGATTTTACACACACCATCCAGGACTTGAATAAATATCCCGGACCTATGACATGAAATTAATGTTGAATTAACGGCGGATTGTACAAGAGAACCGAGTGTCAGTCGGCAATACACGTTTCAATTGGTTTGTTTCAAGCATGAGAATATCTATTACGGTACCGGTACTGTAACAGTTTACTAAAAGTAAAAGTCGAAGTATGATATCGTTCTGAATATTAATTAAATACTGGTATGTTCCCATCTCCGAAACTTTACCTATTGCCATGTAAATGTTTCTCAAATTTGTTTAGCATATAGAGTAATGGAATGGCGATAGCGATGTTTTGATTCTTAGTGTAAAAATGCGCGGTGTAATTCCAAAGAATTTTTGATTGCTGGAATTTTGGTAAGTTCGTGGGTATTCGTAAGAAATATTTTCATTCACAATAAAATATTTATCAAAACCGGAAAGAGTAAGTCTTTATGATAACTATATTTGAACAAAACAGAGCACATGCAGAGATGATTGTTGTCGGCGCTTCACATCGCAAAATTTGTTTGTATCCCCTGGTGGGAAAACTGACGTTTGTCAACTGTGTGATTTCCTGTCTATGTTTCATTAAACGATAGATGCAATCAAAACCAAGATATAACAAGTTTGAATGACGTATTGTGAAATTTACAGGACGAACAAGGGCCGCACATTAATACACAAACCCATAATACTGCAGCCCCTTTCAATTGCCTCTTGCTGGTGAATCGCGCATCCTCACCCAGAGCTGAATTTGGGCTTCCGAAGGGACAAGGTATTCCCCAGGCAGTCAATTCAATGTTATTACACACGATCTCATTTGCATATGAATAACTGTCATTTCCAGTCTGGGTGAAACTTGCATGCTGCACGTGGACTATTTCACATGCTGTTCTCTCCACTGGAAACTGAAACATCTTGTCACCCCTATCCTGACTTTGGATTCTTCCATTTTATGTGGTTTTCTCTGGAGGACAAGCTGTGCTGAATGGGAAATAGCTGGACAGGCTAAAAATAAACTAAACACTTCATTAGCAAGCTATCCCCGTACTCAAAACAATGTAGCCATTGACAATTTAAATATCAAAGGAGACCTGCAGCAAATGACATTCGTGTGGAGGCTTGGTGTTTCAGTAGGAAATTGAGGGGCACTGAGGGGGTATACTATTATGTCGTGCGATGTGAACACATCGTTTCAAGTTTGTTTCCAAAACAGTGAACCGTAATAATGATAATAATAAAAATACGGCCTCTTTCACGAACATGCTATTAGATATTGTATTGTATGTTGAGTATTATTAGAAGGGAGAAAAATCAGAGAACCTGATGAAGAATGCAGGACGAGTCAGATGGATCACCGTAATTCTGTAGGTTTGTTTACGGTCAAATATACTTACCACATGGGGTCTGCGTAAATACCTCACCTTGTCGTGTGGATAAAAACACGGACGTATGGACTGTTAGGGGGAGGGAGGGGGGGAATGGATGTTATGAAAGAAAAAAGGAAACCCTTTCACCATTGTTTGTTATCTTCCAGGCTTGTCGATATGTTGTCATGCACAAACAAGTGATGCTCGAGAATTGTAGTCCAGATTTTTTATTTTTAGAAATTTTTATTGATCAAAATTACTAAAATAAAATCAACGTTAAATGTACATCCTTCCAAAAGGCTTTTCGTGATGGTTCATTTTTGACGTCAAATAATGGTCGTTTGATTGTCCACTTCACCTGAAAATATAACGAATAGCATACAGCATACCGAAAGGTTAAATCGCATCTTGCTGAATTCAGTTGCTGTGAAGAAATCTGATGCAATTCACCAGCACACACGTTACAACTTGATATCTCCGCGGGAACGTCACCCGACAAAGTTTGAACTCCCTTCCAGTGCCTCTTTTGAACACGGCCCAAGTGCCTCCCATACGAATAATACAGGGCAGGTCGGGCAGGTAAATGGGGGACAGCGAGGGGTTTAGCATATACGACGAACAAATATATTAACGTTGAAGATCTCTCAAATTTGTTACTTAAAATAATGTGTGTTTTTCAAATAAAGGAATGCTGGTTTAAAGAAAGATATTTGATATACGAACGCTGGAAACTGAAGAATGATTCAATAGCGGGCCATGTGCAGACACTCGACCACGTGCGGGGGACTACCGTATATATTTTTCCCGACTGCGGCGAAACGCGATCAAGTTAGGATAAAATTACTGGACTGCGGAGTTAATTGAATCAATTTTTTTCCTTATAGACTGTAAGTAATAGTAATTCAGTCTGATTATATTGTACCATTCCCTGTTGTTTCTCTGCGCTTACAAATAATAGCATACGCCGATATACTATACGAGATTCTAGTAACATATTCACTTTACTTTCATCGGCACGAACTCCGTGGCGAAAACGGGAGTGTTCGAATTTATTGTTTCACGGATATTGAAAATGCTCCCGTGTTCGTTTTATTAGGATGGACAAAATCACGACAGCGGAAAAATCGGCCGTTTTCGAATTAAATTTGGAAGGTGAATTAATAGGGAAATTACCGTATTGTCGATTTCAGTGTGGGATATGTGAGCTCTCGGCGCTTGCTTCAAGGTCAACTAGTTATCAAGAGTTAACTTTGAACCTTGAAATTTGGGTCATTGTAATTCCAGATATATGGGCGTGCGTATATTGAAGCCCCTTGGGTTCTTGTTAGAATTTGTCCCACTTTTAGGAATTTTGTCTGTCATAAATTAAAAGAAAGGCTCATTCAAATTTTTTTTTTAACAAATTGCTGCATTTTTGGCAGATATACATGGTTTACAACCAAGAGTATTGATATACTGACAGTCAACAGAAAAGGAGTAGGTCAGAAAGTTGTCAACAGCATATATAAAAGAGACATGACTGTCCGACATCATGCCACGACAAACTAAATTTCACTCAGATTGACCCGTCAACGATAAAAATGAACATTTTGCATCTTGTTTGTATACACATTTGCATAACAATTGTATATATTTTCACATTTTTCCCCTTCTTTATTTTTATTGAAAACGTCCTTTTCTGGACTCCCCAGTTGGAGACCTCCACTGAACTACATGTAAATCTTGGTGTAGAATGCCGGACCATAGGATGCCCGGTGTGCACTCTCATTCTTCTCTCAGACGAATTCCCAGATAGACCCCCAGATAGACCGCACATGGCATCTGACCCAGCAACACCTTCACCCCACTGACCAGTCAGCTAGCTGCTACATCGATCATTAACATAGAAATCACCACAGCCTTTGGCAGCATACAGTATGCACCATTATTGCATGTCCCTCACCAACAATATTTAAATGCTACTCGTACCACTATGAAAATATTATAATTGATGCATGACTGGGTGCGTCGTGCCCCAGATCTGAGATAATAGTACATGTACTTTTAGGGAAGGTCACATATGTAGCTGTCCTGTAAGGCGATCATGAGCAAGGTTGAGACTGTTCTTGATGCCGGATATTATGAATCTAGACCAATATTATGAATTTAGACCGATATTATGAATCTAGACCGGAATCCTGTATACATGTAATTTGTAAATATAGGTTAACATGTCAAATACAGCATATTTTCCCATAGCTACATGTATGCATGCATGGACTCAAATTGAATTCTTGTTTCCGAGACCCAAATGTAATGTTACTGTACAATAATATACTCCTCATTCTCTATGGGATGAGCATTTGTCTCTGAACAACAATATTGATACAGATGTAGAGTAATACATGTATATGTATTTTTGGAAATAATTATATATTCAGAATCACAAAAAAAATGTTGCTGTAGATGTCGTACTTAATAATAATATGAATAATAATATAAATAATACCAAAAAAAGTCTTTTTCTCAGAAAAAGACCATCGAAAACTATTCAACTTAGAATCACTCTAAAAGTACTTCCTAGAAAAACAAAAGTTTGTATAGCTTTTATCCCCCGTCATATATGCCCGTCATCACACCTAAATCATGTATTTTCTGTGTTGTTAAGTATATACTCCACGATAGATCAGTGCAAAACCTCTGGTGTCAGGGTTCATATGGGTCCTCGACTTCCTTGAATTCTGAGAAAATAAATTCAAGGACATGGAAATCCTGAAATTCTGACAATATTTGTAAGAGTCCTGAAAAAGTCCTTGAATTTTATTGTCCTCTTTCCCTCCCCGCCCTCCAAAATACATGTATCTGCCACAATCAATTACTGGAATTTCTTTCTAACAAACTGAATTTATTCTTCGATCGAGTCAGATCTGTATGAATGTGATACTTGAAATACATATTCATTTCATTCTAATCTACATTGTTGAATTTGCTAAATGAAACACGGTAAAAGATGTTGAAAAATGTCCAGGAAAATTCGGTTAAAAGTCCTGGAATTTTGTCTTTCACAAAGGGTAGAAACCCTGTGGTGTAAATGTATTCAGAGGCTGTATGTAGTCTGCCAAGTTAACCAACTACAAGCATCAAATCTCACATTCAGTAGATAGCCCTCGTCCAAATTGTGGTTTCCCATAACTCGAGAACTAGATGATATAGAGATTGAACTAAATTTCAGCACATCACTGTAAAGGTCTTGCTCCGGAGAGTGACATAGAACTATTTTGGACTGGGTCCCAGGGAGGTGGGGCTGGTCACATTGATACAGGTATAACTGCTGTGAAAGTGCCCACGATGAAGAAACTAGAAGGAAAGTAAAATTTTTTTGCTTGTTCACGATAAATTTGGGATTAGGGGTGAGGGTGAGGTGTGAGCTAATGGGCTCGTGTGTGGAGATCCCCCCTCTCCCCCCCCCTCCCCCCCAAAACACGGACACAGGTCGAAATATTGAAACTGACAAAGCTACATGTTGCAAGCTACCAATAAATTAATAATGCCACCTTGTTTCCATGCACTGAAAAATTAGCACCTGTTTTGAAATGAATTTTGTCAAAGATATATTTTGAAAAACTGAACTGATTATTTTCAAATTTGGTATGTGGGTACCTCACCTCAAGATCTCACTTGTGACTGTTTTTCATGCCGATCCACCTACAGGTGGTGCCACCTGGGGGGCCAAGTTACAATTTTTGTTTCAGAACAATAACTTCCGAAAAACTGAACGGATTCTTTCCAAATTTGTTATGTGGGTCCCTTGGGCAAGGCTTTGGTGTAATATCCTGGACAAAAGACTGACAATACAACTTGCAGCAGATCCTTTCTCAATTGTATTTTGTGAGTCTTACACTAAATCGTTGCCGTACCTTGCCTCAAGATCTCACTTGGGATTGTTTTCCATGCTGATACACCCATAGATGACACTATATGACCGGTACTGAATGTTACAGTTCCAAGCTAATTCAGTTGTTTCATTGTCGGGGGAGTTCAACCGCTCGGGGTTTCATTGATATTGCAAACATGTTTTGCCCTGGAACAAGTTTTTGTCATCTGTTTGCAGTGAATACAAACATTTCAAGGAACATTTTCCAACTATTAACCAATCAACTGGCGAGCCGAGTCCATGTGACAAAGGATTGAACCCGAGGCTACATCTTCTTGTGGCACTGACGGTTTGTTTTGAGATGAAATGTTCACTGTGTACGGGGAACAGGAACAAAAACAGGCAAAAACACGTCACTTTTTTTTTTGTTCTAATACAAATGTTCGTAATGTGTCATTGGGCTTTATGCTGGGAATACAGCCGGTCACATCCCAGCGAATTAATTGTTCAGAATTTATATTGGGGATCTCGTATTGTCTTTTCTCTAATTATTAAACACCCCAGTGGCCTCACTGATTTTTATTTTCTTTCTAATCTTTTATCAGTAACTTTTAATGTAGAAATTCTCATTTATTGTTCTCATAGGGGCTGTCCCGCACACGAGATGGTCTGCTGATCACAGAGATGGATCTTAATCTTTGTAGACAGGTCAAGGACAAGTGGGCCTTTCAGGTAAATGGATCATTCTCATCTGTATTCGTTTGAATAATAAAAATGTTTTGAACATGATTATGTGAGGCCTCAGCTTAAAGTCCTGTTGGCATTACCGTATTCCTCTAATAATTCAGTCAGCAGCTCTAATAAATTTGATCACTCTCAGAGGGCTCTAAAATCATTGAAATAAGAAAGAAAGTTAGATTATCTGAATGATTTTGAAATTGTGTCCTGTTCTGATAAATTCGATCACCCCCTGATTGTGTTGGTCGGAAATGTCGCTTCCTGTGATTGAATAATAATAATATAATAATAAATTCTTTATTTTTCGAGGGTTACAACAATCAGTCAGAAGACTGTTCTCCCTTGAGGCCCTCTGGATAAAGACAAAAGTTATATATTATCAAACATAACTCACATGCACTCACACATGCACACACATATTTCTATATATTTGTAACAAAAGAACTACAGATACAAAACAGTAAAACAGGCAATTTGTGAGACAGTAAGCTAGCACGTTAGGCTCTGCTATTTACAAAATTATGTACATGTTTCTTGAAAGAATTTACAGACTCCGCTTTACGTATATCGTGTGGAAGACTATTCCAGAGTACTGCTCCTGAATAGCTTAAGCTTCTCTTGAAGTACTCGGTTCTGCATTGTGGTATGTATAGATTTTCAGTACAGGTTGATCGTAAGGTTCGGTTTGTAACATCAGATGATTTCTGGAAGAATTTTGAAATAGTGTTTTGATCAGAATTGAAGCTCTTGTAAATTAGAAGTACTTTTTAGCTCGCCGTATACGAAGTAGGCGAGGTATTGGGAGAGAGAGGGGGAAAGTGTTGGTGTCGGTGTCGGTGTTGGTGTCCGGTTCGACTTTTATGTTTAGGCTGGACTTAGAAAGTTTTCTGGGTTAATCTTTTCTGTTTAGGCTGGACTTAGAATAATTTTGACTTCTTATTAGGCATGAGATGCAGTGTACAATGTATACACAGTCATACATACCAAATCACATACAGTATATTCCTTTATAGTATTTACTAATTGTTTTTGACATTATTCTATTTCAGAAGTACAATATCAAAATAACTGGCGGGGGAATCCCGCAGTACCGAACCCCTGTTAGTTTTTAATTTCGTGTCGCCTTAAATGAAGGACGCCATTTCCTAAAATTTTATCAAATTCTCGTTGACCCTGAAGCTTTTGAACAACCATATTTGATTCCTAAGTCTTAAACCTGCTTTAATTAATGCCTTAATCTCCATTAAGCTGCACAATCAAACGTAGAAAACGGAAGTTAAAACTAAAAGTTAACTCCCCTAGGAGAGAGTTGTCCGCCCCTAGGAGAGCTCTCCCACTCAATCCAGCGTGGTTACTATAAAGGTGACTGTAAGCCTCATTCCAATCCTCTTTCTCCTGTTTGCTCGAGCAGTGCACATCTAGGGAAGTGTTCAGAGTCAATTTTACAACATTAGTTGTTGTTGTCTCGCTGGTATTAATATCCTTTATCAAGTGTTATCTTTGTTATTTATTCGGAACTTACTTACTGTATTATTATGTCTGAAGTTCCGACTTGTATTCCTTGTCGTACGTGCGGGAAAAATTTGTCCCCTTTAGACGCTCACACGGCTTGTATTTCTTGTAAAGATTTGTGTTATCGTGCGTCCACGTGCGCGGAATGTGCATTATGGGATTCGACGGCTTGGAGAAAATGCCCAAGCTCGTCGTGCTTATCTTTTACATGCTTGTGATGTCCCGTCTATTTCGGAGGTCGACAGACGGGTTTTAGAAATTTCTTTGGTCATTGATATGAAATGTAGTGAGAATCTTGACCGAGTTGGTCAAGATCCAGTTTCGCCCGGGTCGGTATATATTTAGCCAAGCGGGTCTATTCTACACGAAGATATTTCTAGGTTGTTAGACAGTTTGACCCGTACCGGAGCTTCATTGTCTACGGTTGATCCCAAACCCGTTCTTTTGTTCGGCTTAACAAAGGCCAAGTCGGTCTTTCCGGGGCATTCCATTGTCGTCGTCAGATAAAAGATTTCTTTGCCACATGTTATTTCGCCTCTGTCTATCGGTACCACAGGTTTCTTCTAAAAAGAAGAAAGCTAATAAACAACGTCGTGTGTCTATTTTCTCCGTTGCCGGTTAAATCTGGACATAGTTTATTTAATTCCGTTCCCGATCTATTTGTTGGGGCGAATGTTGGACTCCTTTGAGTCGGCCACGTGTTTAGTATTTTCGGACGTACGTTGCTAAATATTGGTTTTGGCGGAGATTTTAAATTCTCTTGAAATGATCGTCTGACGATGTTTTTCTAGAAGTCAATGGCGGACTAGTCGCCTTTAATTGAATTCAGCACAGTGTTGTATTAACACAGATTCATGTTGACTTTACACACAAACATTATGTTGAGATCCATTTACCTTAGGATTGGGCTTAAGCAACACAATGTTTTCGTGGTGTACTTGGGGGACAGTTTTTCCGACTTTCTCCATCAAGTACTTTATTCCTGTATAGACCGTTACACCAATGGTTAGACTTTGACATTATGGTTCTGTCATCAACCTTAGGGTTGTTTATTATATGTAGGACCTTACTCACTGCGTTCGTTTTTCGGGTTCGGTCTCTACAGCGGTTTATTGTCCTGGTGCCGAGGTCGTGATACCATTCCCGACTCTATTTCCCTCGTAATTGACTTCCTCCTTCACCTTCACCAGGATAGGAAGTCTCATATTAGCACCAGGGAAGGCTATCGTTCTGCTCTGGCTTGGGTGTTACGTCTTACTTACCAACATTAGCCTTATTGATAATATCTCTGCGCTTATTCGCGCCTTCGCATTACAGTCGCGTTGTACTCGCCAACTGTTACCGAAATGGGATATCGGTGTGGTTTCTGTGTGCTCTGATTATACCACCTTTTGAACCCTTAGAGTCCGCGTCTATAAAAGCTGTGTCTTATAAGACGGCCTTTGTGGCGGCGTTTACTTTGGCGTCCAGAGTGTCTGAACTTCATTCTCTTGAAAGATCTTCTATGTCCTGGACAGCGGATTGGTCTTGCATTCCTTTTCGGCCCATTCCTGAATTTTTTCGCCAAAAATGAGTCTGTTCGTTCAGGTCCGTGCGCTCAACGTACGTACTCCATTCCTGCGTTGTCAGATTTTGTACATGGCCTCGAGGACGATCTCCTGTTATGTCCTGTTCGAACCATCCGCCACTATTTTACTCGTACCGGTTCCGTTCGCGGCTCTCGGCTACGGTTATCATGTCCCTTCGCCTGTCAGCAAGGCTTGATTTTTAAAAAAAGCCGCGTAGTTGAAGAAGACCATAAAATAGTCTTACCAATGGGCAGAAGGTAGATATTCCATTGACGCCCCCACTACTGTCTTCTGCTTCTTCTAATGTGGCCATCGCTACACATGGCCTTTATGGAAGAACTTGTCCCTCCATGACATTGTCCAGTCTTGTGTCTGGACAGCAAGCTCCACGTTCACAAATTTCTATCTGTGTGATATATCAGTGCAGTCAGATAGTGTGGCCACGCTTGGGCCACTGAGGGCTACCCAGCACGTGGTTACTTCTTTCAGAAAAAGAGGGGGGGCCAGAATTTGTCACCATTGCAGCAAGGCAGCCATCTTGCTCTTCATTATGATCGTCTTTGAAGGAAGGAATAAGTCGGATAGACGACCATGGACTCTCTAATCATCAATCTAAGATGTCTGACGCTTTGAGAGTTTAATCTTTACCTTAACTACGGTTTTGCTTGTGTCTTTCAGCTTGAAACTGACTGCCTTCTGGATGATCTCAGCTGTGTCTCCTACGCTCAACTCACAAGACAAGTTGGACGTAAGTCGTTGGTGGACTGAGAATGGCGTGGCTTGGCGCCCTCTAAGACCAAGAAGACCTAACAACCCGAGTGGTAGAGGATCCTGACATCTTGGTAGAGTTTGCATATCACACCACGAGCACAGCTACATGGATGGAGGCACTCAAGAAATAAGTATATCTGTATCATATCCATGATTTGCCCTTTCGTCTCTGATCAGGGTTTTTCTTGTTGCTTGTCTCATGTTTATTACCTTATCTGTGTCATCCCAGCTACATGGAGGAAGACACTCAAAAGATAGGTTAGATTAGTATCTTCCATTACTACTCCATTATTACCTTCTGCTTTACCGGCCAGGTTTCTTTTGTTGAGATTTATGGAAGAACCTGCCCCTCCTTGACATTGTCCAGTCTTGTGCCTGGACGGCGAACTCCACGTTCACCAATTTCTATCTGAGAGATATGTCAGTCCAGTCAGATAGGATGACCACGCCTGGGCCGCTCATAGCTGCCCAGCACGTGGTCAACTAAATTTTCAAAAAAAAGGGGGGGGGGGCGGCATTTTGTATCATCGCAGCAAATCTGCAAATTGCTGTATCATCTCATCTCATTCATACTATTGGTCCACATTTGATTCGATCACATATTGAAGGAATAAATAAGTCAGATGGACGACCTTGAATCCTCTAGAGATGTCGGACACTAAATTCATCATTCTAAGATGCCTGACTCCATGATGAGTGTAATCTGTACCTTAACTGCGGTTTTGATTGTGTCTTTCAGGTTGAATCTGACTTCCTTCTCATGATCTCAGCTACGTCATCTACGCTCAACTCTCAAGGAGGATCAGCAAGTTGGACGTAAGACGATTGTGGACTGAGAATGGTGTGGCTTGGCGACCTCTAGGCACGGACTGGTTCTGCTTCACCCGGACTTAGGAACAGCCAAGAATCTGCATGCAGATAAGCCTTACCAAGTAGACCTATCGTCCTGCGGGTAGGGGTCTTTTCTTGGTAAAGATGGCTTCCCGAGTAGACCTATCAACCTGCGGGTAGGGTTCCTTTCTCGGTAGAAATTACTTCCACACCACGAGCACAGCTACATGGATGTAGACAATCAAGATAAGTACATCAGTATCATATCCACATTTTAACCTTTTGTCTTGCACCAAGGTTTCAATTGTTGATGGTTGATTGTCTCATGCTTATGCCCATGTTTCTGTGTCATTCCAGCGGTTACTTAGCCTACTTTGGAACTACTTCAAGACCGAGGTTCCCACCTCCGTATGTTGGTACTGAGGCATTAATTAAAGCAGGTTTAAGACTTAGGAATCAAATATTAAACATTTATAAACAATGTTTCTATTTGTTAATAAGTCAAACCTGCTTTAATTTAATGTGCCCTCCCTTCCGTCCCCTCGTACCGCGGCCTTGTTCACTACTGGTCTCTGTTTGAGAAAGAGGATTGGAATGAGGCTTACAGTCACCTTTATAGTAACCACGCTGGATTGGGTGGGAGAGCTCTCCTAGGGGCGGACAACTCTCTCCTAGGGGAGTTAACTTTTAGTTTTAACTTCCGTTTTCTACGTTTGATTGTGCAGCTTAATGGAGATTAAGGCATTAATTAAAGCAGGTTTGACTTAGTAACAAATAGAAACATTGTTTATAAATGTTTAATATCTGTGTCCACACATTTAACTTACTATATTAATTAAAAGTGAGTTTGAATCAGTTTGTGAGCTCAGTCTTTACCCGTGCACATTATTATGGAGCATTACAGTATGGTTGGACACAGTTGTCATTGCATTCTTTTATTTGCATACAAATGTGAAGGTTTACCACAGTGCAAGTGTCCCATTGCCTGTTGGAAATGATAGATTTAGTCCTACCATTGCACTGTTATTAGCTTTGTTTGTTCACATATCATCACACAAAGTTACACCAATAACGTGCTCAAAATTGCACACCTATTGTTCCTAACTACATGTATACATGAACATGTATTCATCAGATCTATGCAATGGGATGTGTAGGCTTACTTTTGAAAAAAATGTAATCTTTATTGGTAGTTATATAATATAGTTCCTCCTTCAATCCAACCTCAATATCACTAAATATAGAAATCATATTTCTTAATAAATTTATTATTTTAAATGATGTGCATTGCCAATGATGTGGAACCTCAAATGATGTGCCATCCTTAAGGGCTCGATCTTTTTGCGAAGCTGCATATATCTCTTATATGTGATACTAACCTATTAGGTAGGAGATGCAGTGTACATGTACATTGTAGGTTTATACTTGGTGTAAGAATTACGCACAAGACAGAGCCCACAATAGCCTGTCTGAGCTCAACAATGCATCTAGACGTGACCCTTTTCAGCTGCACAAAAGCCTCAACAAAAGCCTCAACAATGCTTTCTTACACCGACCTGTTACATATACACAAACACGTCAAATCAACTACAATATATTCCTTTATAGTAATTACGGTACTAATAGTTTAGTGACATTATTTCATTTCAGAAGTACAATATTAAATATTAACCCCTGGTGGTTTGGAATTTTGTGTCCCCTTTAATGAAGATCACCATTTCCTTCAATTTTGGTATCGAATCCCATTCCTCATCATGATTCAACCTCAAGCTTTTGCACGAACCATATTTGTCCCGGCATTTCACACCCACATCTCAGACAAAATTTCAATTGTACATGTATTCATAATGACATGTATAAGCTTACTTTGGGAAAAAAAGGTAATCTTTATTTCAAGTTTTATAATATAGTTCATGTTTCAATCCAACTTCAGCATCACTGACGAAGAAGTCAAATTTTTATTGCAATATGTATTGTCATTGCCAGTGATGTGCAACCTGAAGGGCTTTATGTGAAGCTGCATGTTATTGAATACCCAAAAGGCGAGCTGCCGGGTTACACATAACCCTTGTTGTAGAAATATTCTTTCATATATTGTCATCCAATTTAGTTGTTTAAAAAGAGATGCTGAATAATCATTAGGGGAATCACCATAATTTCCACACCGTTACACACACATTTCTGTGAAGTTAATATTCTCAAAATTGAATAAGGTAAATCCCCTAATAATTCAACTGCAGAAAGTAAAATAATAATTTAATCGCAGAAAGTTGACAAAATGGTCAAAAATCATGCAGAAAATTCATTAGATCTCATTTTGATGATTTCAGAGGGTGATCAAATCTGATTGAATTTTGTCCACAGGATTTGGGGGTGATTAGATTATTAGGGGTTTTACCATATTTGATCCTTTGATGGTGATCATCCTCACACCATTTAATCCATGCTTTACTTGATAAACTTGAACTTCTCAAACAGGAAATGTACGTTATTCAATATTCAGTTCTTTTTTGCATTATTGGAAAATTAATTTCACCTCGTCATAATTTTCTGCCATTGAACAGTGAATATGAGCACCTACGCAAACTTCCCAGCACACATCTTGAAAATGTTGAAAAGTATATGATACAGAATCTTGTTCATCCACTAAGTGACTTAGCATAATACATGCAAAGACAGACAAAATTAAGAATTGGCCTGAATATTAATTCGAAAGTTGCATATTTTTGGAGTTTCAAATCTCATCACTCTTTCGCGCATAGTTAGGGAAATTACCATAACAAGACTTGAGTTGACCGTCTTAAAGGAGAAGAAAACATATGAATAATGTATACACTGAATGAAAGATCTATCTCTCCATATCCAAAAATGTAAGCAAATATTTTTTGCGATTTTTTCTACTCTATTAAATCGGCGTTCAACCTGCGCATCATTGTCTCTCAAGCGTGCCGACATTTTGGCTTGGGTCCTCTAAGCGTGTGACGTCACCCGGGCCTCACCGCTCTTTAGCGGGGAAGGCGAAAATATAATGACATTGCAAGGAGATATATTACAAACCAAGCCTTTCTTACATTGGACTGATTACAATTTGACAGGAATAGGAACCGAACGTCGCGATATGACTGAAATAGTGCTGAAAGACTAATAAACTCACTCCAATTTATTGCATCCGCCTCACTGTACTGCGTTTAGAGTAAAATCCTGCCGACCGACGTTATGCACCCACTGTTTCAGTACATCTGGTTTCAGCATTGGGAACCGATGAAATGTCACGGTCTTTGGAAGGTTTGGATTCCCAGTTCTGTTAGAACAGTCAAACGCCACACACTGCGGCATGATGCCCGTGTATTTGCTGAATAATAGCACACTACCACTATCAAATTATAACAGTATACAAAATATAAACCTGCAATCCCGAGAGATTCTCATACTTTAATGTACAGGGCAGAAGTGAGTGAGCCCGGCTGACGTCACGCAGCGATGTGCACAATATGTTTTCGGCGTTTCTGATTGGTTAAAATAGACACAAGCCTTTGTAATGTCGGCACTTATGAATCTGTCCACAGGCTCCAGTTTTTGATGTTTCGTTATGAATAGATCGGCGGTAAAAAATGGCAAGGAATATTTGCTTACATTTTTGGATACGGAGGAGATAGATCTTTCGTTCAGTGTATACATTAGTCACATGTTTTCTTCTCTCCTTTAAATTTTGGACATTTTATTTCATCATCAGGAGAAATGCGAAGATGACAAAATAAAATTCAAAAATGTCAACATCTATCTTCTTCTGTATGATACAAATTTGACATATTTTTCACATATCTGGACTCAAACATAAGCCTACTCCGAAGCTAGGCCTGGTGTTGCTGTCTGGAGTTCTGTTCAAAAGTGTGTATATTACAGGGGGAGGTAATTCCATGTGGTTGACATTCAGAGTTGTGTCCCTTCACAGTTAGATACTAAACTTTGTCTGATTTGTGATAATTCTGAGTTCCCTTATTTTAATATCTGTGTCAATATATATGTCTGTATTGTACTTACAGATGACCCAGCGTCTGGACATGTATGCCGAGTCACTGACCAAGGCTGCACAACTAGACTACGAGCCACAGATCATCAAGGAGAAGTGACCGTCATACAATCATACTTCCATCTCTAACAAAGAAATCCAGTCTGTATGTGGATCTTTTATAATCTATAGATTTAAAACTGTCCAAATCTTTGTTCTCCATTTTCAACTCTGCAAATTTTATATACTTTTTCCAAATTTTGACTCTCAAAGGGGGCTCCGCAGTGTCCAAAATGAGCAATTTGTGCAAGCTACAGTGTAAATTCCCACACTAAGTAACTGTCTGACAGAGGGGTTAAATAAAGAAGTGATCCCTGCTTTTATTCGATATTTGAACTAAATATGTAGACTGAATTATAATCAAAACACAAGTACCAATGATGGAAAAAGAAAAAGGGATAAAATGACTTTTGAAAACCTAATAAAACCTTTTGAAAACCTGAATGGATTCTATCCAAATCTGGTATGTGGGTACAAATATACCTTGCCTCAAGATCTCACTGGGGATTATTTTCCATGCCAATCTGCCTATAGGTGGCACTATCTGTGGGTCAATTAAAAATTTTGTTTCCGGACAATGAGCCTGAAACCTGATTACATAGGCCCCCCAACATCCATGACAATTAAATCCCACTTCTGTTTCCTGATGCAATGCAGGCCCGCAACATCCATAACGATTAAATGGCTGGTGGGGGCCGTTATACAATTCAATTACGTGAAGCCTGTCACCTCCCTCATGTAATCATGTGACATCCAACTTATTTCCAGTGCAAGGTTCCTGGACTGGCTCTTCCGAAAGAGCCAGCTTTAAATTGGTGTATGGGGTTACGTATAGGACTTCTGGCCTTGCGGCACATGTACTGTGCGTTGACAATTTAATTAGTTTTGTGTTACATAAGCGATGCTACCGTAGATTTCTGGATAAGTGATCACCTGTCATGCAGATGAATGACTGCACAATTTATCACGTGATTGGAAGAGGTATAATACGTCATCAGGGTTCAGGCCCATTGCTTTTGAAAACCTAAACAGGTCTTTCCAAATTTGGTACTTGTACCTTGGTACCTTGCCTCAAGATTTTGCTAGAGATTGTTTTTCATGCCGATTGACCTATAGGTGATACCAAGTTCAAATTTTGTTTCTGAACAATAACTTATGCAAACGTGAATGGGTTGCTTCCAAATTTGCCATGTGGGTACCTTGCCTCAATATCTTACTTGGGGCTTTCATGTTGATCCACCTGTAGGTGCTACCTGTGGACCAAGCCGAATTTTCCTTTCAGAACAAGTTTGGTAATTATAGGTACCTTGCCACAGGAACTCGTGTGGGATTGCTTTCCATGTGGGGTACTGAACATTATGCTTTCAAGCCAAATCAATATTTTCAATGTCAGGGGACTTCAACTGTTCAGGTTTTCATTGTTTTTGTTCTCAACTAATGGTATGGAATCTGCTGTACATGTAGAATTTATTATTGATGATGGACTTCAAGATGATGCTGACAGTTCTAAAATCTTCCAATTCTTATATGCTCATCACATATTAGGGTATGGCATCATCCGCCATGCCGTCCAACTGTCTTGTCTGTTAACTTTTCTGGTGAACACAACTTGTCCTAGTAAAATTTTAGCTGATCTTGTCCAGGAGCTTTCATTCAGGAGTTAAAATACCATACATTTTATTTTTGTAGGTTCCCCTGTATTCCCAGATTATAGATGTCAAGAAGATTCCATAGCCAAGAAATTATGCAATTGGACTGCACAGAGAAATCATCGTATTTACCATGGCACCAGCATATTCATGTATACACTAGATGAGGGCTGTTCCAGAAAAAAAGTATTCCCACATGAAATAACTCCCAAACACACAAGATGGCGGTACAAGGATTGCTTCTCTTTAGCATGTTTAATATTACTACGTAGGTACAGATCACGGTTATTATGACACCGCATCAGTAAGTAATGCACACATGCACCACAATCAGTATCGCATTATTCCTTCTAATTGTATTATCCAATTCATGAGATGTTGGACCATTTTCGCCACTAATTTCAATGTACCATTGCCGCTCATGTATAATGAACTAGTCCAAGAGTTTTGTGTGTGCAAAATGCAATATTAAATTTTGTCATATTTATCAGTTTTGACTGTAGACCCTTGAAATTTTGTAGGCATGATAAACATCTACAATGATAATGTTCTTTTCTTGCATCGGGAGTGGAGGCCATGTAATTCGCTTTCAAAACCATATTTAAAATACACCAGCTTGTTTTGCTTATTTATTTTGAGGTCAAAGGTCAAGTTCACTTAGACCAGAAAACCTGCAATATCAGAAGAAGGGAAATCTGTGCCAAATTAATTCAAAATGGGTCAGAATATGAGGTTGTGAATGGGTCAGAATATGAAGTTGTAAATGGGTCAGAATATGAGGTTGTAGATGGGTCAGAATATAGGTTGTAAATGAGTCAGAAAAAGAGATTGAGGGATGTAGATTATGCTTGTATGTCCAGTATGAAAACTCCTGACACGCATGAAGTAAACAATCCTATTGATTTTGATTTTCACAAGTAAGAGATCTCATTTTAAAAAAAAATCTGATGTATCAGTGTTTGGATGTTTTTGGTTCTTGTTATGTTTTGCTGGATTAATATTATACTTTATTGAGTATTCATACAAAACCTTCACCTGTTGAAGTGACTTTTCTGAATTATACATTTAACAAATAAATCTCTTAGGCCTTGGACACACAGCAACTTTTTTGGGCGAAAATGTGACTGAATTTCATTATGGAAAACCTGTTTTGGCCATTATCTTCGACACAAGCTAGTGTTATACACACTGACCATTCAAGACTAAAACCAAACGCACACAGCAAACATTTTGTCGTGTTAGAACCTAAACATTGTTTCATGTTTTTGCCTGTTTTTGTCCGTGTTCCCCACACACAGCGAAAATTTCATCTCGAAACAAACCGCTAGCACCACAAGTAGACACAGCCTAGGGTTCAATCCTTTGTTGCATGGGCATGGTTTGCCAGTTGATTGGTTAATAGTTGGAAAATGTTCAGAGAAATGTTCGCAGTCACTGCACACAGATGATAAAAACTTTGTTCCAGGGCAAAACATGTTTGAAAATATCAAACAAGTTTGATTTCACAAACAATTATTCTGAACAGATGTATTCTGTTTTTGGGCCCCACTTACACAGACAAAAACAGCTACTGTGTTTGTCCTAATACAACCCTTGTGTTCTCTGTGAGAATTGGGCTTTAAGGATATAGCAAATGACCACAACAGTGTAACATGAATTTGGTCACATTTGTCGAGAATATTTGGGCATGTGATGCCATTCAGTATTTGAGCGTATGCCCGCATGTACGAGTCCTTATAAAGTTTGTATATCTACACGGTAAATCCTCTAATAACGCAATCAATCATTGGAAAAAAATCGAATAGATTTGATCACCCTATAAAATCATTAAAATAACAAAGAAATAATGGATTTTCTTCAAGATTTTGAACCAATTTGTCAACTTTGTGTTCCAATAAATTAGATTAACCCCTGATTTATGGTGGGATATTTCACTTCCTGTGTTTGGACTTTTAGAGGATTTGTTGTACTGATAATATACCAGAGTATTTACTTCGAATAATCATGCTAACTCAACTTTATGGTGTTTATAAGCTTTTTTGATGTATTTCGACAAGAATTTAAACCATCTACTTGCAGGAGTGATAGGTCTAAGGTATGCATGATTTTCATGCACATTTCGATGCTAAGATCCTTGGAAAAGCCAATTCCAGAATTTCAAGCAAGTGAAGCCAAAAGACATGGAAATACAGACAAGTCAATACATGTACTTTCCCCTTTTTCTGAGTTTAGAAATAGTTTGAAATCTGTGAAGTTGGTGTCAATATTATTTGGAGTTTTTACCCTGGCATACTATAATTTAGTCAAGTGGAACCTAAAATTATATTTATGATACTATTATATACAATTGTTGAAATCTATACTTATATTTGGAATAAACATATTCTCCTATTATCAATGTAAGCATCTTCCTGTTTTAATTTTTTTGGCCAATTTTGAAATGTATGACCAACATAGTTGATTAAGCGATCTTGCCCTTGGTCAAGATTGTGGATTGATATCATACAAGGAATCTGTTTGAACCCTATGTCATATACACAGTCTGTTTCCAAGATCTACATCATTTGGACCCTTAGTTAGTGTTGATAATCTAGTTCAACCCTACCAGGCCTGGGGGGGCACCAAGTTTTCTATCCTATTTCGAGAAGGACAAAAACTTGAGAGATGACACTCCTTGACTTTATGGCTTATCAAATTGGGGTCATTTTGATCCTATTTGCATACAGGGTTCATGGATAAATTCAAAATGACAGCCATGTGGGGTACTAGAAAAGTGATATTTCGTCATTTCTTTTCAAAGTGAGGAGAAGTGGGCAAAAACTTATTTCACATAAGACAATTATTTATTGATTTATCATGCAATTTTTGCGAAGAAATGACAAACGAAAATTGACCAAGAAATTAATGACTCCTGAGGGACAACCACCTTGTCAAACTACCGCCAGCCAGAACGCGTTTGCTTTATGGATTTTCATCTCACCAATGCCCATGAAACCCATCATTTCAAGTCTTGGGTTCGTCAAATCCAAGCCATGACGGATAGCTTTGTAGCAACTGCTAATAAATTGTCATTAGCAGTTTTCAGGCCACCAGCTAATGTCTTAATTGCGTCATTAGCAGGTAACCCTCCATGCAGAGTCGACCGCTATTGTCACGGTTGTGAAATTAGCTGGCGAATCTACATGCAGAGTCGACGACTAATGACGCAATTATGACAATTGTGTGAGTACTTGCTATGGCAATTTCACAATTTTGCGAAATTAGCTGGCGACTGCATGCAGAGTTGATGACTAATGATGCAATTACGACAATTATGTCATTAGTAGTTGCTATGGCAATACATGTACTTGCGACATTAACGGTTAACAGTGTACATCTCGACCACAAACGTCACAACAAAGAGTTTTTTGTACCTAGTCCGGGGGACCAGTAATTAGGTTATGTGAATACATGTACATATAATATATCAAAGATTTAGTCCTACATCATGTGTGATATATTTTTGTCCTCGAATAATTACTGGTCCTCAGTTGTGACAATTGATAAACGCCAATATGCTCGCAGTCGCAGTTGTGATATTAGCTGGTGACCTGACAACCATTAATGACACAATTGCGACAATTATGCGATTAGTTGCTATACCACAACGAATACCATCCACTAAGATCGGAAATATTCGTGAACTAATGACCTCTCCGAACATGACCATATTTGAACAAATTAAGCGCCAGGCAATGGGTCATGTATTTCGCTTCTTGTTGCTTTGAAGTCCGATGTTCATAGGCCTGAACGTTTTGACTTAAAAGACGTCCCGATGTTGTTTTGTCTCGGACTTCAGAGAGTTCATCTGCCAGCTTTTTCTCCACATGAACTGGGCTTTCATTTAAATATACCAAGATCCCACGAAGGTGGCGTATTGCCCCAAAACGCCGTCCGTTCATTGGCTGATATTTTAAGTGGACAGTTCCAGTAATAACTGTACAGCTCTAGTCTGCCTGCAGGGCCTGGTATGGAGTATACAGACCTGTATTATGGAGAATGGTGAAACCATGTCCCACCATGTTTTCCGCTGAATCATTAGCATGTTTCTATCTACACTAATTCAAGGACAAACTTGGCCCTTTTCGCTGAGTGGGGTGATTAGATGATGTGTTTGAGCGGGTCTGACTTCGTCTCGACGGCCATCGATACAAAGATGGTTATCCATCTTAATGTTTTTCCTAGGCCAGTGTCATTGTCAAAATGGAATCTCATAATTTTCCAGCTCTGACTTCAATTTACTGATTGCACAGTCATCTTTTGAAGAAGGCTCCATGTTTTCATCCATCATCGCATTACCGTAATGAACTTTCGGTCTTGAGGGGCCCACGGACATTCTCCCCTGAGGACATTTCCCCCAGCAGACATTTCCCCCTTGCGACATTTCCCCCTGTGGATATTCCCCCCTTCGAACACTCCCCTCACTTCCTATATATTCTTGTACGGATGTGTAAAAGTTTCAAAGTTGAAATATTGGCAAAAACAATTTGGAGCATTTTTTTTAAATTATTATTATTATTTTCTATAATTTGGCATGATTAATAAACAATTCGGGAAGTCCACGTCTCGTCACAGGGAGCTGTTCCCTCCGCAGCATTGGGGACGGGCTCCCATTAAGTTAACATCGAGAACTACTTAAAAATCTCCGTAAATGTAAAACTAAATTTTTCTGGCCGTTGTTCTTTATGTATTTGGTGATGATATTCATTTTAAAAACGTACAAAAATTTCAGAATTTTTCAGCGGACAGAAACAAATATGTTCACCAAAACGAACTTTAGGCAGTGTTAATTATTGCCCCCGGTCAATCAGCATTGGGAGGGAAAGTCATTCTTTTGATTTGCTCTGGCTCGTGGTGGATCTCCCCAGTAGTACTATCTCAAATAATTAGATTGGAATTAGTGACCAATCTATTGCTATTGAAAATCAATCTATTATAGATTGAAAATCCCAATTTATTATGATCTATTAGATTGATTTTACAGTCTACATTAGATTCATTCTGTTCTTTTTTTTTCAATCTAATATATTTGAAAATAATTTCAATCCAATATCGAAAATTCTATTTCCGATATCGGAAATTAGAATTTCCCATATCGGAAATTCATTGACACTTCCCGATATAGGAAAGTCAATTTCCAATGTCGGAAATCGGAAATTGTCACTGAATTTCCGATATCGGAATTGAAAGCGCTGGAAGCTTTACGAAAACTAACCTTTCAATTTCCGATATCGGAAATTCAGTGACAATTTCCGATATCGGAAATCGAATTTCCGATGCCGGGAATTGTCTCCGAATTTCCGATATCGGAAGTTGCAATTCTCGATATTGGAAATTGCAATTCTCGATATCAGAAATTCAATTTCCGATATCCAAAATTCTAATATCCTAATTTCCGATATCGAGAATTCAATTTCCGATATCGGAAATTGAAGGACATGAATTTGCGATATGGGAAATTTTAATTCCGATATCGGAAATTTCAATTCCGATATTGAGAATTCAATTTCCGATATCGGAAGTTCTTGAATAAAAAGCACTTTGGCTTGCCATACTGAAGAAACGTTTCTGACCAGTTCCATGTGGAAACGAATTCGGAAAATTCCATGATTTGAGGATGGCTAACTTTGTCTTGTCAAGTTTGTCTGTTCTCGAGAACAGTTCAACCGATTGACTTCAAACTTGGGGAGTGACTTGACATCAGTGAGAAGATGGCTGGGATTGTTTTTCACCAAACTGCGTTATCCAAGATGGCCGCCGTCGGCCATCTTAGATTCCAACCATCCCAAAAATGTTGTGAACGCGATATCTCGAGAACAGTTCAACCGATTGACTTCAAACTTGGGGGGTGACTTGACATCAGTGAGAAGATGGCTGAGATTGTTTTTGACCAAACTGCGTTAACCAAGATGACCGCTGTCTGCCATCTTAGATTCCATCCATCTCCAAAATGTTATGAACATGATATCTCGAGAACAATTCAACCAATCGACTTCAAATCTGGGAAGTGACTTCACATCAATAAGACGATGACTGGAATTGATTTTCACCAAACTGCGTTAACCAAGATGGCCGCTGTCAGCCATCTTAGATTCCATCCATCTCCAAAATGTTATGAACAAGATATCTCGACAACAATTCAACCGATCGACTTCAAATCTGGGGAGTGACTTCACATCAATAAGAAGATGACTGGAATTGTTTTTCAACAAACTGCATTAACCAAGATGGCTGTCGTCGACTATATTGTTAACGAGATATCTCAAGAACAATTCAACCGATTAACTTCAAACTTAGCGGATGGCTGGGATCTTTTTGGGGTCCGTTTTGGGGTCTGGATGGGCCACCGGATGATCTTTCTCGATCACCGACAATAGACAATTTGCAACATTGTCCTTCACAATTATATCTCCTTCACATCAACAACACCACACTCTTAGCAACAATTTACCATCACACAAAATATATATGGTGATTATATCCCGTGTGTGTGAGAAGCCCATTTCCAGACAAGCTTTTTGGCGGGGGACCTGCTAGCTACTCAGCTTGTTTAAAATAAATCTGGGTAGGGTGGGAGGATTTTTAGTGGCCTGAGTAGTAGTGTCTACTGAAAAAAGGTAACATTTTTCGGGCACCGGGAAATTTCACCATCTGTTGGTCCATGTTAAATCGCAATCGGGAACCCTCAAATTACGGTAAGGGAGGTAACTCTTGATGTCTGTGATGATTTTTTGACATATCTCCCCTGATTCGAACATTTGCATGTTAAATCAATACGGGAAAATGCCTGTATGGGGTATGGATGGTCCGATTGGGTCGTATGAGGTATCAATGTGAAGCATAGGTGAGGGGGGCATCTGATGGGCTGGGTGTGGGGTTGAAATAGCGTCATTCTGCGCATGCGCGGTGGACCAAGGGTATGGAAATAGACGTTTTGGAGCTAGGGGAGCCACTAATGGTCCGATGGAGTCGTATGAGGTATCAAAGTGAAGCATTCTTGAAGGGGCATCTGATGGGCTGGGTGTGGGGTTGAAATAGCGTCATTCTGCGCATGCGCGGTGGACAAAGGGTATGGAAATAGACGTTTTGGGGTCTGGATGGGCCACTAGTAGTCCTATGGAGTCGTATGAGGTATCAAAGTGAAGCCTGTGTGAGGGGGCATCCGACGGGGTGGGTGTGACGTGGAACTGACGTCATTCTGCGCATGCGCAGTAGACCAAGAGTATGGAAATAGACGTTTTGAGGTCGAGGTGGGCCACTATTGGTCCTATGGAGTCGTATGAGATATCAATGTGAAGCATTCGTGAAGGAGCATCTGACTGGGTGGATGTGGGGTAGGAATATCGTCATTCTGCGCATGCGCGGTGGACCAAGGGTATGGAAATAGACGTTTTGGGGTCTGGGTGGGCCACTAGTGGTCGTGTGGAGTCGAATGAGGTATCAATCTGAAGCCTATGTGAGGGGGCATCTGCCTGGACTAGTGTGTCGTCCGTGTTCAACATTCTGCTCATGCGCAGACAGGGAATTGTGGGAAAAGTGCATCGGAATGAACGTTTTAGGATCTGGGGGAGCCCCTAATGGGCCGACGGAGCCGTATGAGGTATCATTGTGAAGCCTATGTGAGGGGGCACCCGCCTGGACTAGTGTCTCGGCCGTTGCCTACATTCTGCGCATGCGCAAACAGGGAATTGTGAGCAACGCCCGCCAACGCCAAGCTCAACGCTTCAACGCCCTGGTGAATTAGCCCAAAAGCTCTAATTTTCATGGAATTGTCACTAATTCATTGGAAATGCAGTGACGCCCGTCAACGTCCGCCTTAACGCCCTAGCATAACGCCTTGACGCCATGATGTAGCCAGATGAACAACAACAACAAGGATGAGAGAACAACAACAACAACGAGTTTTTTTCATATAGTTATTTTTCCCTCCATCATAACATACCCACGCTGGGGGAGTCGCGTTGGGTATGTTTACAATTCAAGAATACTCTTGTCCAATCAGAGACCGCCATTTTGTCCTGCCATATTCGTTCTTGCCCGTTAGATGTATTCTCGGCTGCACTTGTCCAATCGGAAGCCGTCCTTAAGAAAGTCCCATCTTCGGCCCTGTTCGCTCTCATCCGTTTGTTCTAATCGTCGTCGGTCAGGCCTGGATATTCGTCGGGCAGCATATCCTGAAACAGTTGTTTGCGCATTCTTATCGCATTTTCCAGGGCCTCGGTGGGTGGTAACCCCATAGCCTCTTCCAAGTGACGCTTGGTCTTCATGATGGACCTGTGCGTGGGGTCGCCTTTCATTTCAAGCGGTAGTAAGGTATACTGTTCATAGATCGCCATGGCTGTTTTCCTGATGCGGGGCCGCATTTCGGTGTACGCCTGTTGTAAGTTATCCTGTCCCGCGTCCTCGATCGCTTCAGCGTGAGTATTGATAGCTGCTGTCACAATACGATCCCAGAAGGTAGGTTCTGCCTCACTTTCCTGGGATGTAGGCTGACTATCTGAGGTCAAGCTCTCCATATCAGTAGATAGACTGTCAGCAATCTTGGATTCGGTATCAGTCGATACACTCTCATCGATCTCTGTATCAGCATCCGATTCAACGGACTCCTCGGCGTCTTCAATCCCATGTATATTTTTCTGGTGTCGCATCATATCGTAATGTCTGGTGAACGTGCGTTCACACTCCGAACAAGTGTAAGCCATGTTGACGGTTGAACGTCGACTGTGCGTGTTTTGGGAATACACTCGCTTTCATAGACAGTAACGCCCTCCAATGCCCACTGTTACGCATTAACGCCCAATATGTACGCCTGGACGCTCGTCTCAACGCTTTAACACACTTTCTTAATGCTTTAACGTCGTTTAATGATGCGTTCAAACAAATGTTGCTTTTGTGCTATTGCTCTGACATACGCCGCTTTCCAGTTCATGCCCGAGGTTTTCAACATCGACGCTGTTCTTTCGATTTCCATATGGACTGGGTCCTTGTCCAACAATTTCATATGGGTCACGAGGTCGACATACTGCTGACGTAAAGCCCGTCGTAGTCTGGGTGCCAATCTGTTATGGGCTAAAATTGCGGCTTCTTTTTTATATCCTTTGTGTTGAAACTTGTTTTCTGTGGCCCTCAACGTCTTGCCCATCTCGGCGTCCATACTTTCTTTGAACAAATTTTTTCATAGCCTCGAGTTCACATTATGTTCATTCCCTTGTACGGGTACGGGTTGGGCCTTCACGGTTGGGTGATATTCCGGGACTGATAGTATGAAGCGGACCCGCTGTATGGGGGTGGGTTGCTGCTGCTGCTCTGCCAGGAGTGGACTCGGCGGATGGTGTAGGGGTATATGACGTTGCGGTGATTCCTCCCCGGGTAACCGGTGGGTCGTCAGCCAACGATTTTCGGGGGTATGGGCTTTTAAATCTACGAACAGGTAGCCGTAAGGACGACTTGTCGCCCCTTGAAATGCCTGCATGAAATGGTCGATGTTCTGAGGATAAATTCGACTACCAAACACACGGATTTGTGCTCTGTCAATGGGATTGAAGAACATCACAGAGTATTGGCAGTTCAAGGCAATATCTCTGGACGCCTTCCCTTGAGGAAAGAGATTCTGGGTCAAATAGATGACGGACAGATTCCGACGATGGGATCCTTTAGTAAACAAGTCGGCGACGTGTGAATTGTCCTTGGCCGCACTCATCAGATCATCTAGCACTACCACGTTGGTCTGCTCGAGGTCAAAGTAATACGGTTCGTTTATGTCGTGGGGAATCCCTGGGACGAAGCTCACATTCTGTAACCTTGTAGTTTCGTAGGCGGGCTGCCATTGGCTAGAACACCAAACAACACGTGTCGGAGCTGGGGTTGCCACACCTCCCTCTAAGAACTTCATCACCCAGGACGTCTTTCCACATGCCGTAGGGCCGCTCACCGTCATCGTATAGGGATGCTCTACTGCTCTTATTGGACCTATAGCGGGACTCGGCTGTGTCTCTTGGTTGTGTTTGCGTTGAATGTGCCTGAGCATACTATCGCGACGAGAGAAGGTTCTCTGACAGAACGTACACGTACACGACATGTTCATCAGTTGACCATTACATATGGACTGATGATGGACACATGTTCATTCCTATATTTACAGACTCTACCACCACCACACACCCCACCACCAACTACACCAACACCACCGCCACACACCACCAACACCACTACCAACGCCACCACCAACGCCACCACCGGGCATTGACGGGCATCAACGCCCGGTGGTGGTGGTAGCCCCCGTGTGGCAGAGCTCTTGGATCGGAGCTCTCGGAGCTCAAAGCTTGCGAAGCTCAGAGCTCGGAAATGAAGTCATCGCAGGCATGCGCGTGTACCTGTGCTGCACCCGCACCCTGGTGTACCCTATTCCCCACGGGCTATAGGGTACACAGTGCAGCACAGGTACACGCGCATGCCTGCGATGACGTCATTTCCGAGCTCTGAGCTCCGCAAGCTTTGAGCTCCGAGAGCTCCGATCCAAGAGCTCTGCCGCACGGGGGCTACCACCACCACCACCGGGCGTTGACGCCCGTCAACGCCCGGTGGTGGCGTTGGTGGTGGCGTTGGTGGCGTTGGTGGTGGTGTTGGTGGTGTGTGGCGGTGGTGTTGGTAGAGTTGGTGGTGGTGTGTGTGGTGGCGGTCTGTAAATATAGGAATGAACATGTGTCCATCATCAGTCCATATGTAATGGTCGACTGATGAACATGTCGTGTACGTGTACGTTCTGTCAGAGAGCCTTCTCTCGTCGCGATAGTATGCTCAGGCACATTCAACGCAAACACAACCAAGAGACACAGCCGAGTCCCGCTATAGGTCCAACAAGAGCAGTAGAGCATCCCTGTACGATGATGGTGAGCGGCCCTACAGCATGTGGAATGACGTCCTGGGTGATGAAGTTCTTAGAGGGCGGTGTGGCAACCCCAGCTCCGACACGTGTTGTTTGGTGTTATAGCCAATGGCAGCCCGCCTACGAAACTACAAGGTTACAGAATGTGAGCTTCGTCCCAGGGATTCCCCAGGACATAAACGAACCGTATTACTTTGACCTCGAGCAGACCAACGTGGTAGTGCTAGATGATCTGATGAGTGCGGCCAAGGACAATTCACACATTGCCGACTTGTTTACTAAAGGATCCCATCATCGGAATCTGTCCGTCATCTATTTGACCCAGAATCTCTTTCCTCAAGGGAAGGCGTCCAGAGATATTGCCTTGAACTGCCAATACTTTGTGTTGTTCTCCAATCCCATTGACGGCACAAATCCGTGTGTTTGGTAGTCGAATATCCTCAGAACATCGACCATTTCATGCAGGCGTTTCAAGGGGCGACAAGTCGTCCGTACGGCTACCTGTTCGTAGATTTAAAAGCCCATACCCCCGAAAATCGTCGGCTGACGACCCACCTGTTACCCGGCGAGGAATTAGGTCTTACCTAGGGAAGATGCCTGCCAATCGGCCTGCCACAGGCTTGCCACAGGCCTGACATTAGGACGACCCAGAATTACCTCAGGTCGAGGAGTTCGCAGGATTTTACACTACTGTTTTCCAGCTATCAAGAAGAGAACACACCAACTGCGGGTGTTCATTGATCTGAGACGATTCAACAAGCGGTTCCTGGCACCCCCTCCACATTTATAGCCGGGAGGTGGTGCGAGTGACAAGTTCTCCTATTCGGAGTCTTCATCACCCCGGGTGATTCACCCGGATCACTTCCCCAGTCATCTCCTGCCTTCATCAGAGGAGAATTCAATAGAAGTTTACTCGGCCGACTTCCTCGTGTGGACACACAAGTACTATAATTACTGGGATTCATACTTTATCCACATGAATCGGAGTTGGAACCTATTCAGCGACGCCGATACACTGATGCGGTGTTCGACTCCCTACAAGAAATAGTACTACCTCCGGAAGATCGCTGGGCCAAGATCCAGATTCTAGGACAAGATTTTATCCTTTATATCCCAGTCATTACAGCACCGGCAAGTTCTACTGGGACTGCTGACATCCGTGGAAGACATCACGCAACGTTAACAGATACGGCCACTGCAGTCTCTCGGCGGCCGTACCTCTGGAGCAAGTCATCAATTCCTTCACCGGCGCGACACAGACAGGTTGTGAAGCACACATGGGAAATTTCCAGGTCGCCGGCAGATGGTCAGCAGAGGATGCCAAACTATTTGTCAACAGTCTCGAATTGAGAACAGAAGTCCGAACAGTTTAACACTGGAACACTCAGCTCCAGGGATCGTCTCGTGACCTCCGACAACTCGACAGTCATCTTTCACATAAACAAGGGGGGGGGGGGGGGCCGAATCGTGGCTAACAGTCCAGAAAAACATGACCTTATTCCACTGGACGCAATCCACAATGCCATAGACGGGCTTGCCACATACCGGGACGACGGACAGCGGACAGCCTATCCCGTCATCGGGGATAACCTGTCCAGTCCACACAAGATCATTCAGACGAAAGGGATATTCCAACAGATTTCCATAATTTGGGGTCAACCTCTGAGAGGCCTGTTTGCGACAAGAGCCACCACAGAGCTACAACTCTCCATCATGGATCCACAAATCCTGGCCATCGACGCCTCATTGATCAAGTGGGACAACTCCCTGGCCTATATACTTTCCTGTCAAGCGCCATGATACAGGAATTCTCCGAAAGATCACACAGCATGACTGCGTCATAATTCTCATCGTACCACGGTGACTGCATCACAGATTAGCGAGAACGCCTCACAGAAACAGGGGTTTTCATCTAGAACAGTTGTGGAAACTACGGTATCAGCAAACCGATCTTCCACATCTCAACTATACCAGCCGAAGTGGTCTTATTTCAAGTGCCGGTCTCGATGAATCTATCCAGATACTGCCTCTACTGCGGTAGTAACCGAATTCTACTCCATCTACATCCGGAAAGAAGTTTCAGATCAGTAAAAGTGAAGTTAACAGATCAGTCCTAGCCAAGGTGTTATGCCTGTCCACGAGTGTGAACATCAGCTAGAGCCATCGAAAGAAACAGAACAATCCTAGCCAAGGTGCTACGCCTGTCCCCGAGTGTGGACATCCGCCAGACCGGCAGCATTTCTGCACTACTCCGAGCGATCGCATTACAACCTCGACGAACTCAAACAAGTGGAACCTTTAGGGTCGTCCTGAGAGCGATATTACGGCTTTCACTCGAACTTCCTACAATCAAGTCCATTGAAAGCACTATCTTAGAAGACAGCCTTCCTTGCAGCCGTCACCTTAGGAACAGGGATATCTGAACTGCACGCTCTGGAGAGAAAGTCCCTCACCGGAAGGGAGGATTGGTCCAGAACATTCTTCCGCCCGGTCCCGAAATTCATACTAAGAATGAGTCCACTCGTTTTGGCCTTTGTGAACAACGCCTATACTCGATTGCGGCACTATCAGACTTCGGCAACGGATTGGAAGATGAGCTCCTTCTCTATCCAGTAGAGCCATCCGTCATTATCTACGTTGCACAGATCTAGCAAAGGGATTCAGACGCCTATTATTTCTATCGCTATATTTGGCGGCGACATCCGATGTTACCAAGTATATGATAGCATCCTGGTTGAAGAAGACGACTCACGAGTCGAATCGACTTGCAATGGATTCCCCTTCTCTACTAGCATCAGTATCTTCGCACGAGATTCGGGCCAGCGCCACTTTCTGGCCCCTGTGGAGGAACCTATCTTTTGGATATGATCCAGTCCTGCTCATGCACAGCCAACTCGACTTTTACCAGCTTCTATTTACGAGACATATCCGTCCAGACTGACAGGGTGACATCACTGGGACCTGTAGTGGCGGCTCAGCGCATAGTCCACTAGTTCTCTCGTAAAAAGGTGGGGGGGGGGGGGGCGAACAACACCGCAGTCAAGACCAGCAAGCAAGCAAGCAAGTCCCAAGCCTGCGGTGAGTACCACTAACAGCCATTTCGGATGCAATGGGGTTTCACAGAGCGGTCAAGACGGCAACAGCAGCATGATCAGCTGGTCCTCCAGCAGTCGGCCTCTGGAGCCGGTATTCACATACCCCTCTTCTCGCCGTCTTATTGGTCCTCCAGTAGTCGGGTTTAGGAACTGCTATTTACATACTTTCTTTATCATCTTATTGGTTGCGGTTTAACATCTCTACGCTTCTCTCACGACATGGGGAATCTCTAAGAGTAATTTTACGTTGCCAGATCTAGATCATCACAGGTGGCTTACGCTGCATCTCGAACCGGGAACTACGTGTTCAGCGTCGCAACCACCACTGTTGGGAGTCTGGCATCAGTAATAACAGGTGTAGATTTGAGCCACAAATATAAGACATTTGTAAACAATGTTCAATATTTGTTATCAAATCATACCTGCTATCACATAAATGTGCCCATTGACCTCCCCTCGCGCTGCAACCTTGTCACAACACGTCTTATGTTGCAGAGTGAAAAAGAGAGCGAGCTCGAGTGCGCATGCGCGGACAGCGCCATCTGGAGGATCAAGGAGAAGTAACTTTAAACACTGCAAATGGGATCTCCAAAGGAGGAATATGGCATCAGTGATAGCAGGTTTGATTTGATAACAAATATTGAACATTGTTTATAAATGTCTTATATCTGTATTAATGCAGATTTTACTTTCCAATAAGCAAGAGGGGCACAAGAAAAAAATGCATTCACATTCATAAGGTTAATTTTGTTTGGTTCCCAAACAAGTAGAAAAAATCTGTGTACATTATTGCAGAATCTTATAAAACGACTATACCACCAAGCGCCTCTAGGGAAAGTTTCTCAAATTTGGCGATACATATCGCATGCCAATAGCAAAATACGAGCGTAGCGTGCAAGATCCATGGCCGTATAAACCCACGTATTTTAAGCTGCTCATGGTGTTCATATGAACAGTAACAATCAAACCGTGACAGGGTAAGTGAGTGAATGAATATGATTTAACATCGTTTTCAACACTATTTCAGTCATATCACGATGTTTGGTTCCTATTTCGCCTCTGACGTGACACATACATCATACTCTTGATAACGACTTTACAACGGAAATTATTGATCCGATACGGATTTGATACTTTTAGAACCTCATGATGTCTTGTTGGCATCATTGCCGGCAACTATTGACCGCTTCTCTCCTGCATTTTTATGTACGGTATACTATGCATTTTTCTTCTTCTTGAATTTGGTGTTAATGCTGTGATATGTAGTAGGTCTTTGGATTATGGACGCTGATATTCTTTAATGGACGACGGCTGAATATTGAATGACGAACTAGACGCTTGTATTTCGATTAGTTTACACAGGGGAAGATTTCTTGTTTTATTGCTCGGAAATACGCTAGAACGCGTCTCCAGCCACGTAAGACCCCTGGCGCTCCCGGGGCTTAGACGGCCCCTGGACAATCGCTTATTGTGCTGTGATAGTGGCCCCTCCAATTAAGCCCGGCGCCCACGAGATCTATCCGCTGAGTTAACGACCTCAATTGCCTGTCAGCTCAGGGGCTAGCGCTCGTGTGGTTTCAGCGCATACAGTGAGCAGAAGATTCACCGAATTGATTTTATTTCCCGCGGAATTTTCCCTTCAGAATCATGTGATCTTTGGGATGGGAGCTCCATCGGGTAGAACATGTGCACTGTGGAGTAGTAGAGAAAGGGCAATCTCGAAAACTTTCTGCGTTCATAATCCAAAGACCTAATTTATATAATAGCATTAGCACCAAATTAAAAGAATAAATCATAGTATACAAGAAATAGGCTATAGTTTCCCGCAAGAGAGAAGCGGTCAACAGTTTTCAATGATGCCGGTGTGGAGACTAAGAATTTCCGGTGGCTAAGAGTGTCCGGTTCCCATCTTCTAACCCAGCTGGGCATTGTTCTCCACATTGGGGACAACTGTCCGTCCGTAGTTCCAATAGAAAATGACATGAGAAGGGACGCTACTCCCCTTGACATTATTAGCCATCACATCGACAATAAATCATGATGTTCCAAAACTATCAAATCCGTACCGCTGACTAGCAATAAGAAATAATACCCAAAATGTTATGCAAAACTTTGACGCTCGGTGTGTTTGTGCAAAACAGTCAGATGAATGACAGATGCACGTTATGTATTTGCTTGTTACTTCAAATGTACGGTTTGCCCTATTTAATCCTCTCCAGTCAGTGGCCAATCTCTTTAAAATTTCGGGTTGTGAACTAGTCTCCGCGAGATGACCATCTGTATTTACTCAAGTCGCTACTTATTGACAGATAGATGAATATATAATCAAGCTAAAAGCGTAGTGATTGACTTGCTGGGTGGAGAGGATAATTATCAGCCCACGTGCCAAGAACAATTACGTCCCGCAATATCTAAGTTTCTTTGTGATCTATACCGCTTCTATACAGGTGTAACTATTCTCATATTTCACGTATATCTCATTTTGATTGTTCGTGGTTCCGTTCTCGTCAAATCACAAAGGACAAGCAATGTCCCGTCATGTCTGCACGTTAGAGTGCTTCTCCTCAACTCCATGATTGAGTACCGGTAGCCTAGTCGATTAAATTACACTTCGAACCAGTCTCTACTTTATTAATTCTCATATATGCTGAATAGGACGGGCTTCTTATTCCGATTACTACATTGTCATCGCATTTGTTAATGTGTGGTTTTGTTCTGGATATTGATAACACCATTGTATCGGGGAATCATATCGTAACTGATATTGACTTAAACCGGAATGAGGACTGTTTGAGACGACTGCTTAATGGCATATAGTTATAGACGACTCGCGCATACATCGACGAATCAGTTGAGACTACAAATCACTAAAAACAACCTTACTTGATATGTACTAAATCGGGTGCGCACATCTTGAGAAAAGTATACTTCCTAATATTCGCCGCCACAAACGGCTCACCACGCCAGATAGACTGGATTTTTTCGTTCAAACATATAAAGAAAATTCAGCATACATTCGCAACTGTTCTTTCTTCGTCATCAATACGTGTGTCCAAACCCAAAACTTTCCTCAGATTGTGGCATGGGAGCCATGAAACTGAACGGGTCCTTCACCCCTAAAGCAAAATAATAGAGAAAGCATGAGAATACTGATTCTGTGAATATCCGGCATTCCCATAAATAACCATTCAGAATGAGTAAAAGTCTGGTGTTCTGTCACTGGTCCTCGTATCCCCTGCTCTCCGCTGTGCAGAGGAGTTCAGTAAAATCGGGAAAATGGCAACTCAAAATAGGGATAATGCCATCAGCAAGCTGGACCACGATGGTTGGACAGCCATGGATCCCTTTTGCTTCAAAGCAGAAGAACCCATGGGCGAATCTGTTCATCAACTGATATAATATGATAGAAACACTGTTTCGAACCTGATCAGTAGTGGACAGAAAGAGTCTCAGTGCACAGAAGGCGAAGCGGGGCGGAAGAGGAGCATGAGTAGGAGTAGGATGAGGAGGCGTAGAAGCAGGAGCAGGATGAGCAGGATTTGTAAAATCGGTTCGTGAACCGTGATCTGGTCGCAAGAGCAAAAAAATCTACCGGTAAGAATCAGATATATGTTTGATTACAAAAAGTGATTACATTTTGTAAAGAATCGTCGCTCATGTTTGATGACTATTTGTAAAGAATTGCCTGACATGTTTAATCACGCGAGAGAAGGATTTAGCATAACCATCTTTCAAATAAAAATGGGCTATCTCTCGCGAAATTGATTTTTCTAAACTGAAAGGTTAACCTCAGTAGTAGTCTCAGCTGAAACAGGTATCTAGCTGTGGAATTTGGCGATGGCGGATCAATAGAAGATGACAGAATGACTGGAATGTCGGAAATTGCAACTATATTTTGCCTCATTTAGGTCTGCGGGTGACCTAATATAATTTGGTAGGCGCCACATTATGCGACCATATCCTGTTTGATCATGGAACGAAGCTGTATCCTTGGCATGGATCAACTGTGGCCCGCTTTAATAGTTTCAAACACTCACCACATCATTTACCTTGAACTTGCCAAGGTTACCACGTTGTCATGGACTCTTATTTTTCATAACCAACCAATTCTATAACCCACCAGGTTCTTCCAGTCTGTTGAGGGTTGTGCCCAATTTCGCTTCAGTTTTAAATGTAACTAACGTGTTAGCAAACCATGCGACGGTATGGGGAATACCCTTCTGGGTCGATCTGATAGTTACCTGGGAAAATGCCGGTGCCGATGAAACGCCGAACGGTGGTCAAAATATACAAGAACAAACCATTGTTCAATTTATCGTCACGTACTTGCAAATAATACAATACAAACTTTATTTATTCTCGGTTTCGTTACAGAAACAATAGCCGTGAAGCTAATATCACCGAGAGGTGAATAATGTAACACGATGATTAAGACAATAAATTAGACTAACAATGAAATAAATTATAACGACCGAGATCGCCAAGAATTGAAGATGATATATACAATGAGGTAAATATAAATGCCAGTCGAGTTGGAAACCAGCTGACCAGTTTCATAAAAGAAATTGTTCGTTTTGAAGTAAATAATTCGAATGAAGGTAAATAGTATGGTAAGGATAAATAAATATAAATATATAAACAGTAAAGAGTTCAAATTGGAGTGAAGGCGGTAAATTGACAAAAGTCTAATAATATTTTTCTGAGATGACTGGTGAGCATTTACACAAAAAACTAAGTAAATTGACTAAAAGTGTGATAAAATTTTACTAAAATCACAGTGATGACTAGAGCAGTTACATAAAAGAGGCAGATTTCATACTACAAGCGAGAGATTTAAAAAAAGTCTAGATTACCTGAAATCTGATGACAGTAAAGTATTTTCAAATATCATAGACATTTTTTTTAAGTATCTTAAAAGACACCAGGCTCGTAGCGTTTTTCACATCTAGTCATTGGTTCCACATCTGAGCAACAGAGTATATGATAGAGTTTAAACTTGGTTCACACGACCCAATTTTCCTGATCCAGTTTTCGTGTATCCGTACGAGCGACTGACCACAATTTTCTACATTTTCTCCGGTTCAGTTTCTTAGATCGTGTGTACGAGTTACTGAAAGCATTCTGTTATATCGGTTTACATTCGAGTATAGAATGATATCACTGCCTTGTTTCAACCTGGAACTACATTTCATATGGCGTGTGTCATGGTATTGTAGTCTATTATTAGACATTGTGGATGTTTCCAGAATATAGAGCTGAGGCAAGCTTGTTTACATACTATTATGTGAGTCAACCACTTAGAGCTTTCTGGAAGGCTATTGTAAATTGTATCTAGGTCAGATGATGCGGTAATGGTGTGTATTCTAGAAGCTTCTTGATTGGCAGAATGATCTGGAATGCCTCATAGAGTATAAATAGCGAATTACTCAGTCATTGAGCAGGGAATTCAAACTGGCTTTTTATGTGGGCCTGTTATACTGTGTTACCTTTGCCTGTAACTATGGACTGCTGGATTATTTACTCCTGTGTACTAACTTTTGGCTGCTGCATAATCTACGCTATTTGTTAACGGCTATCGGATATTAGACATTTACTGGGACTGTGTACAACTGAGCAGTGTTGGATTACCATTATACAGAAGAGTGATTTGTGCGCGTCAACAAGGACTGTAAAGTGTACACCGGTATAGCATTGAACAGTAAGACTATATTTCGCACATTTATTTGTTGTATTAACCTTACTTAAATTGTATATGACTTTAGTATTGTAAATAAATATTTGATTGTTAATCCTTGACTTCACACGTCTTTCTGTTACGGTAAAGCTGACGTAACATGTGTTACAATGAAAATCTTGAGCATTCTGAACAAAAAATAAGTCATGGTATTTGGTCTGCTTCTTGTACTTGAGTTTGTAATCCGTCTAGCAGTATCGATACGGTTGTATTACCCCACACATTTACACAGTTCACGTGGTACAGAAGAGAGATCACCTTTGCAATGCGCTTGCGCCGTTACATTCTTCGCGATCCTGGCTTATTTTCTATTGTACACACGATAGGTTACTTTTTGTCACTTTTTGGTCCAGATGGAATGGTGTCATATTTCAGAGTACACACGGACAACTGTAAAATTGTCCAGATAAACCTGGTCATCTGTATCAGGCTTGAGTCCTCAAGTCGATTTCCTTAGACGAGGCTGCTCAATCTGTACGCCTCTCCTCAACGAATATTCAGCAGACGTCCAATGTCGATCATGGGACAGTTTTCATTTAAAATCGTGTAGAATTCTAGGGCTATATTCCGATATCTAGCTTTTTTCCGTTGCAGGCACGTGAGCTTGAATACGCTCTGCTCATATGAATAATTAAATTCATTACAAACAAAAGGCAGAGCCAGATTTTGTAATTTTTCTTGTTTTTACCTTGCCACATGAGTGCAAAACAAGTGAGCATAGTTAAAGTTATTGGTGATAAAAGACTTGTAGATTAAAAGTTTGATTGGTATATTTAAAACCTTCGATAGTCACCATCACCTGTCTTCCCGCCTTAATACGACAGATCGGCTTGATATGTTCGTTAAATGCAGGTATACACCTAAGAGTTTCACCGAATCTTAACCTGGAATAGTAGTGTT
>JAVTVY010011806.1:0-55350 GCA_036873755.1 Hanleya hanleyi | reverse complement strand
TAGCTAAGATTCACAGCGTCTCCCTTCCCTCAACGCTATGCCTACGACAAATACATTTCCTTGTTGGTAACTCGCACATCTCCATGGCGCACTTATTATTACCTTTGCGCCCTGTTGGACCTTCATTAACTTGAGAAAATGGGCCGCCATGAATAAAAATACAGAAATGGCAGACTAAATGGCCCTTCGTCGGTCATATATTAATTACAGACGTTAAAATTATCCCTATGGAGCCTCAAAATCACCTGAAATCGAGGGTCAAGAAGATGGGCATTTCCGTCATTATTGCCCCCGTGTATACAGGGGATGATGATCACAACATCGATTATGGTATTTTTATTCATGGCGGCCCATTTTCTCAAGTTAATGAAGGTCCAAAAGGGCGCAAAGGTAATAATAAGTGCGCCATGGAGATGTTCGAGTTACCACCAACAGGGAAATGTATTTGTAGTCGGCATAGCGTTGAGGGAAGGGAGAAGACGCTATGAGTCTTAGCTGGTGTGATCCGTAGTTCAACAAGCTGAACCCTGCTGACATTTAATTTTGTGATATTGACAACGCAGGGTTCAGCCGTTGAACCAAAATTTCCTATCGCAAAATTTTCGGCCTCCCGACCCAGGTAACAGCGGGTGGATTTGGGCTCACAAAAATCGATAATACCTACCGCTCTGCACTCGGTTGGATAGAATACATATTTGCCTACTTCCCTGGCCATTTATTTTCTCCGTCCAGCTTCTTTAATTTCCATAAACGGCGAAAGAAAAAAAATCACCGCGGCTGATCTTCCAAAAACTAAATATGCCACCATTTTGAAAATATCACTATGGTGACACGAGACTGATCGTACCTCGATTGTAATTTCGGGACTGTAGACGGGAAAGTCGGAAACGGCTCATTCATAAGGCTGTCAAATTATCTGCTTTTAAATGTAAAATTGTAACTATAGGTATCAAGCATAATAGAAGGCACATACTGGAAAAGGTGATTCACGGGATTTTTCATCTCATAAGCGACTGGATCGACTGAGCGGATTCAGTTCTTCCGACTCGTGTAATCCTGAATTTAGAATAACATCACGCGAGATTCAGGGTCACGTGATAAAATGGCGACCGATTTCGTTTTTGGAAGATCAGCCGCGATGATTTTTTTTTCTTTTGCCGTTTATGGAAATTAAAGAAGCTGGACGGATAAAATAAATGGCCAGGGAAGTAGGCAAATATGTATTCTATCCAAGCGAGTGCAAAGCGGTAGGTATTATCGATTTATGTGAGCCCAAATCCACCCGCTGTTACCTAGGTCGGGAGGCCGAAAATTTTGCGATAGGAAATTTCGGTTCAACGGCTGAACCCTGCGTTGTCAATATCACAAAATTAAATGTCAGCAGGGTTCAGCTTGTTGAACTAGTGTGATCCGCTACTGTCGATGATCCGTTACGCACTAACACTGTAGGCAAAAGTGCTCGTGTACCCTCAACATAAAACCAGAAATGATAAGCACAATAAGTTCAGATAACCTGAAACGGACGACTAGACACTGGTCAAAAGCTTACCTCCCACCTTGTATTTGTCTGATCAGAGAATCCCCGAATGAAAACAGAAACAAGTGTTGTTGTTGTTGTTTTTGAGAAATGTATAAGGCCTGCGTACGTACGATATGATAACAGGAACCGGCACTGACGAAAACAGAAACTGTGACTGATTTTGACTCCTTCACTTTGATTGATATAATATCGTAGACACCGTTAACGGCAAAAAATACCAGTGAGTAATTTACAACACATTTATGGCTCGTGTAATGGCAAACGTGTAACTCGCGTGCAGCATTACAAACTTATAAAACTAGAACCACACCGTGAACTGGAACACGGACTTGCCAAGACACTACACATATTTCCTTGAAAGAAGATACTAAGTGAAAGAAAATGAATTATATCAAACGTTTTAAAGAAATTATTTTCCTGAGTGTTCAGTTGCTTTTAGTTACTTTAAATTGAAAAACATCCAGAAAACATTTCTTAGCATGGATGTTGACATGAATCGTTTGGAATGCCTCTTGCATAGCATTTCATTGCGGCTCATTTAAAACTTGTCAACATTTTACGAAAAATAAATCAAAGATTTCCCCAGTTAAGTGGTTAAAACATCGGCCACTCATGTTCTAGTCCCACCACACATAATTAATCCAAATTGAAATTTAAGCGCACGTTCCATTGAATTGCAAACATGCCTCTGAATGAAAATTTACACATAAATCTGCCGTTTGACTGTCAATCACAAATTACATTACCATTTAACCATTTCTGTTTAAGTTAATTATATCTGATTTCCGAAGAAAACGTGTTATTAAACCTGAGTTTTTAGGAGCGTTGTGTTTACTTCCTCGACCCCGCCAATCAACCTAATTATTCAATTAACAACGGTAACGTGCCCCTGTTGAATGGACTTGTTACGCCGAATCCTTATCTGTACCTGGAACTGTCACGTGATAAACTATGCTCAATTTCCGGCACAACTCAAGAACATCAGTTTTCTGAAAAATTTTACGCAAGTCGTCAGATATGATTGGACTGAAAAATCGCCAGAGTAGGAACGGAGAATCAGACCACGAATGTTGTAACGTATCACTCGCTGGATTCTCACAGAGATTTTCAAATTTTATGGCAATTTTAAATGTAGGCCTGCCAGTTATATTTTTTTCTTAACGTATACATTCTGAAATATCAGCTCAAACATATGCAAATAGATTTATCATTGATCAAAATATGGCTTCCGCGTCTTAATTTCAATGTGTTTTCAATTGTAAAAAGAATAGGATATCTCAAAGCAAAACACTACTCGGTTCTTTCAAGTAGTCAAACTCCCTAATAGGCTGTGTGAAAATATAGTTTTAAGATGTTACATTTTTTTCTGTACCGATAGTGGTACCGGGTAATGATTTTCATAATATACACTTAGTGGATCACCGTAAGTGAATAGGATCTTCGAAGGTAGCCTAATGTATCTGGTGATTTATATCAATCAATCGCCAAGCAATTACTCCGGGTATACAAGACGGTATGAAAAGATTTGCCATTCGTAATAGTTCATTTCAAAATTATAAGCTCTAGTTCTGCGGGATTAAGATTTTGTGGGATAACCTGTCATTACTAATATATCCAGAACAGAAAAATCAAGGACGATTAAATGAGCAATTACTGAACCAATATCTTCAAACACCAATATGCAAAATTAAAGTTTCGCCAAAAAATAGGCCTACACGATATTCAAGTCTGAATTTTTCTCGAATTTTGGCGAAGATGTTTTACCAAAACTGCACGAGAAGTGATTGTGTCCTCGCACGGTAAACATTCACAGTTCATAGCTTGAATTTTTAAGTATTCATTGAAAACGTTAACATGGACGGGTATACCTTTTCTTCTCCCGTTGAAAGGTTTATACATATATGCGAAATAAAATAAATCAAACAGGATGAGCAAATTCATTTTCTCATTACCATTCACACCGTTCTCACTACTATAAAAGGTATCGTAGAGAAAAATTTGATCAAACGAGAATACACATAGAGTGCCTCACACAAATAAGTCGGAATATTTTAATAAATCTGAGTATTCACTGCTATTCTGGTGTTGTACTGACAAATAGTAAATGAATGACGAAAGGGTAAATCAAAGATGTCTTTTATTTAAATCAAAGATGTCTTTCATTTAAATCAAAGATGTCTTTGATTTATACGTAAGTAGTATGTAAAGTGAATATTGACGCAACTTGACCTACTTATTTGTCCCCCCGGGTAAAATGTAACGGGGTACTTGATCACGTGATCGTAGAGGCCAAGGTCACTATATTTCCAGCAAAGGCCACGTGACCCCTGGGGATGTATTCCTCCGCGGTGATGGGGTGGTCATTTTTTTATTTTATTTTTGTGGATTTTACTATGGGGTATGGCATTTTGTTTTCTTCGTTTCGCGATGGAGAATACAATGGGAGGGGCCTCGAAGCCAAGCGGTGAATTTTTTTGAAAAGTTTAGATAGGTCTGCCCATGTTAGGTCCATACTGGCGCAGTGGACATTGTATGTCCCACTGGGAAATCCACTCATGTAGAACACGATTGGAGGGGTCTCGAAACCAAGCGGTGAATTTTTTTGAAAAGTTTAGGTAGGTCTGCCCATGTTAGGTATATACTGGCGCAGTGGACAATGTGGGTCACACTGAGAAACCCATACATGGGCATTTGTGGTATAGGGTGTTGCATCTTTTTTTTCTCGTCTCACCACGTAGAACACTATGGGAGGGGTGTCGAAGCCATTCGGCGAAAGTTTTCGAAAAAGTCAGGTAGGTCTGGACAGGATAGGTCCATGCTGGTTCAATGAACAATGTTTGTCTCACTGAGAAACCCATTCATGGACATTTGCGGTATAGGGTGTGGCATCTTGTTTTTCTCGTCTCACCACGTAGAACATCATGGGAGGGGTCTCGAAGCCAAGCGGGGAAATTGTTTGATAAGTTTAGGTAGGTCTGCCCATGTTAGGTCTATACTGGCGCAGTGAACAATGTGGGTCACACCGGGAAACCCATTCATGAACATTTGCGGTATAGGGTGTTGCATCTTGTTTTTCTCCTCTCACTACGTAGAACACTATGCGAGGAGTGTCGAAGCCATACGGTGAAATTGTTGGAAAACGTCTGGACAGGTCCACACTGGTGCAGTGAACAATGTTTGTCCCACTGGGAAACCCATTCATGGACATTTGCGGTATAGGGTGTGGCATCTTGTTTTTCTCGTCTCACCACGTGGAATACGATGGGAGGGGTCGCGAAGCTAAGGGGTAAAATTTTGTGAAAAGTTCAGGTAGGTCTGGACAGGATATGTTCATACTGGTGCAGTGAACAATGTGTGTCTCACTGGGAAACCCACTCATCGACATTTGCGGTATGGGGTGTGGCATCTTTTCGTTCTCGTCTCATCACGTAGAACACGATGGGAGAGGTCTCGAAGTCATGAGTTGAAATTTTTTGAAAAAGAACTGTGCGCATGCGCACTGGGCAAGTAGCGCAGGTGGACGTTTTGGATGGGCCGATTGAGTCGTGTGAGGTATCAGTGTGAAGCATTCGTGGGGGAGCGTCGAGCTGGATGGGTGTGGGGTGCAACTGACGTCATTCTGCGCATGCGCAGTAGAAAACAGTGTATTGGAATGGACGTCGAGGTGGACTCATAATGGGCCCATTGGGCCGTATGAGGTATCAGTGTGAAGCCCTCGTTGGGAGCCACCTAACTGAGCTAGTTTTTGTCCGTTTTCATCACTCTGCGCATGCGCAGTATGACCAAAGTATAAAAAGCAGGCATTTTAAGGAAGTCTTGGGGTTGAGGCGATCCCATAATGGTCCAAATGGGTCTAGGCGTTGAGATGGGGCGGTATGGCGTTGAGATAAGGCGTTAAGGCGTTACGATAATGCGTTAAGGCGTTGCGAGGGGCGTTAAGGCGTTGAGACGGGCGTAAAGGCGTACAGATAGGGCGTTAAGGCGTAACAACGGGCGTTGACGGGCGTCTCTGCATTTCGATGAATTAGTGACAATTCCATGGAATATCTAAAAAATCAGAGCTTCTGAGGTATTTCACCAAGGCGTTGAAACGTTAAGCTTGGCGGGCGTTGCTACAAGATGACATCTCACACGACGAATTCGAACCAGGAATGGTCCTACCCCAAACACCTTCCTTCACACCCCCAAAATGCCAACTTTGGCTACTACTCCTACTGATGACGTCACCAATGACGTCACAGATGACACGGACATACATCAAGACGTGGTCACCACCACGAGAGCTTCATTTTGACACCTCACACGACGCATTCAGACCACGGATGGTCCCTCAAACACACCCCACGCACCCCAAACTGCTTTCTATACCACGGCCAAACTGCGCATGAGCAGAAGGATGAAACCGGACTAGACACCAGTCCAATCCGACGCTACCCCAAGAGAACTTCAAAATAAGACCTCATACGGATCAATCGGATCACTATGGGTCCATCTCGACCTCAAAATGTCCATTCAAATACCTTTTTTCTACTGCGCATGCGTAGATAGACGCTATTCCTACCCCACATCTATCCATTTGGATTCACGAGTGCTTCACACTGGTACCTCCCACGGCCCATTTGGACCATTATGGGATCAAATTAATCACAAACGCGGCCTTAATTTACAATCCATATCCGTGTATCCCACACTCAGGGTATACTCTGGCGAAGAATTGAATACACGTGTTTAACAGCTGTCTCCTTGCTGACATTTACACATATTTCTCTATTTGGGACCCATAGGAAACATGGACTCATATGAAATTGGATATGTAGTATCACCGATTCCGTGCGCTGAACCACGTGGCCATGATATGTCCCGTTCGATTATTTCTGAAAGAAACATCCTACAGCATGGTTGCCGTTTCGTTACTCCAAGCGCGAGTATTTTTTCTTGCTTGTACTTCTTCAGGAGCTAAGCTAACCGATTCTAGCTGTACACTGTATGCATGGTCATGACACATGCAGCACATTCGTACTATTGACTTGGCGAAATCATCTGTTCGTTTTGATTGGCTGATAACTATTTTAACCTGATAAACATAATATGACTAGAATTCTGATTGACAGAAAGGTCGGGCCTGCATACAATCGACGATTTTAACAAAAATTAATCCCAGATACAACCGACTTCCCAAGATACAAGCTTGTATCTGAAAGATAAACGAGAATATATTATTTGTCCATCGGATAAGCTAAGGTAAAGAAGGCCCGTTATGGGCATGGTGAAACAAGTTATGCAAGCTGCATGGTGGCCAAAACAAAATAAATTCGAATGGGCGAAGTCCCCAATAATCAACCGTGCCCTGATATCTATATCTTTATATCAACCATGCATGACCAAATGGGACAATATAGAATGCAGTAGCTCTTACAACAGACTGTCTAGACAGTGATATTCCTGATATATATTCAGATAAGAGAATTTCGAATGCATTAAAAGTGAAATACAGCACAGAGATGCATTGAAATATTATGGTCAATTATTGAAATCGACCAGGCAGACGGCAAGTTATTGAAAGGACGTCTTTCCGAATAGCCTAATAAAAAGATCTTCCTTAACCCTTACCGTAACTAGGGGAGGGGGGGATTAACATCAGCGAGCATGAATTTATACAAAATACTAGATATTTTGGTTAACTTACCTCCCAATAACTTACTCCAATAATTTATTATCCTACAATGAACTGTCACTTGCACAGGAAACTTCCCTAGTTCTCCAAATATCATGTAACTGGCTGTCGACTTACGGAGTTTCAGTAATTGTTTAAGGAATTTCAGCTCACATGTCTGTATGCATTTACTATTCCCCACTCCCCATATCTCACATCCATATAATAGTACCGGCCCCAAACAGCAGACATCCATTATAAGAGTTCAAAACCTCTGGCACTAGGCTAACTCAGTAGGTAAATCTAGTCGAAGGACACTGCACTTCTATATTTGCAGACGAAGTCGCGGTGTACTTAACACACTATATCTTTGGGTCAGGCTCTACTGGAAAATGTAAAAATCCAAGATGGCCGCCATGATGACGTCACAGTCACGTCATTTTCATAAAAAGGCATTTCATAAAAAGGCAAAAACAATATGATCAGAATGACCCCAATCTGATAAGCTACAAAGTCACGGAGTATCAGCTCTCAATTTTGTTGTTGTTTCGGAGATTGGAGGAATAAACCAACAGGGGGAGGGGGAGGAACGGAAAGTGCTACCCCCCTACCCCAGGCCAGGTAGGGTTAACCTAGCTAAAGTAGTAACGTCCGCCAGAAAGATGTCCTATATTGAATAATGATAGGGTGTACAGACTACTTTCTTTTCTTTTAACATTTTTTATGTATCAGTTTCTTGTAGAATCTTACAGACAGCCAAATTTCTTCTACCATTTCTTAAATTACATGGAGGTCTATCGATATATCAAGTTTTGTGGCATTCCGAATTAGTTATGTAGTAATTAGTTATGTAGTTTTCATAAGAAGGACCATATATACTTGCAGTTACACTATAGTGTGGTATGACATCGCTTTAGAGAAAATAATCAATAATGCTTAGTAAGTGACTGCGTGATTTAAGATTTAACGTCGCTTTCAACAATATTTCAGTCATATCACGACGATCCCATATTAGTGGCCTCCTATGACAAGCTAAGGGTGGCTGGGGTTGCATTCTGGTAGAAGGAGGAAGAAAGCAAGAGAGGGCCAGATGAGCAAGGTTGAAAAGATCAGGAGAGAGAAAAAGTGGTAAAAGAGAAAAAGCATGACAGGGAAGAAACTCCACATACAAGAATTGGGAAGAAAGAATGAAACGAAAAGAAAGAAAAGTCCACGGGTCTAATGCTTAGTAGCATAGGCATATGCTGATAATGGGCACAACGACGAATATTCATAAAACATGAAGAATACGCGGTAAGCAGCTTTGGAAGTCTATGCTTTTTATCTGCTTTTCTATTTCGATAAAACCAAGGATTTACGATATCTAAACGAAATCGCTCAATGTTTCTATTTTTGTCTGGATCGTCACCGCGTAGCGGTGTCGACCAGACTATGCTGTCACTCACGAAATTTATGCAAATGTGTACGTGCACTATAATGCGGTGACCCTGGGTTAACCTGTATCACTCCGCCAGTGATTTTCACTGTGTTGAGTCTTATATCAGGGTATTAACCAGAAAATGAAGAAAAAACAGTCGTAATCGTTTCATGTGAACTAGAAATAAAACGAAATCTGAATTTGAGTGTATTTCATATTCATTTCTTCGCCCAGGGATTGCTTAAATCCGTGGACTATTTTTTTGTTCTTTGGTTCCGGGCGATCGGCCCAAACCCGGTTCTCAGCGCCCACCAGGCGATAACTCATGCCAGCACTGTGCTGTCACCGTAGACTGTTGTAAATGTAAATTGATGACCTGGTAATATGGTAAGCTGCCCACCTCGTGTTTGCCGTTTTTTGCATCTGTCTGAGTTTGCGGTAAGTCAGATTACTTATAATATATATGTCTGGTGTTTATAGTTCGTAATTTGTTTGTTGACAACGATAGCGTTGGAGAGACAATTCTTGTTCCTTGGTCCGACTGTCGCACTTGACAGGTTCAGGTTCTGGGATTATGAAGACACCAGTTTTCAACACTCGTACGTTCTTTCCCGTGAAGTCGGCGTTCGTTACTATTTTAATGTGTACGCATACTGCATGGAACTAAATTATATACGCAATGATCGTACAGCAACAACAACAGGAATTTTCGCACGTTGTCAACAAACAAATTTACTATAAACACCATGCAGGCATATATAAGTAATGGGGACTTAACAAACTCATGCAGCTCTTGCAAATATCTATGCTACACAAATAAAAACACATTAATAAAACTATCCAGTCTCCTCGCATATTTGTCGCTTTGTCACAATAAAATTGCATGAATTATGAAAATCTGCTCGCAAAAACTGGTAGAAGACATTGACGCAGACACTTTTAACCATATTACTGTAGATAGTTTCTTGCCACCATGAAGACCTAGCATATTTCTAAATGAACCGCCTTCACAAATTCACTTCCTTGAAGACTAAACTGTGTTCCAGTTGTGATTTCCCAAACAGACTCGTCCACAAATTGGAGAAAATCTCCACATTTATCCATACATCTGCTATCGACTGAAACATGCCAGCTGAAACGTTTTGAAACTTTAAATCCATTATTGGCGATCCAGACATCAGTACTTTGAGTACTTTCATTAATAACTGCCTTGATATACGAGGACAAACGCTCCGTTGTCTTTCTGCGCAAATAAGAAAGCTCACAAGTGCTTGCGCGGAACATTGGAATTATGAAACACGCTTTAGGATGAAGATATCGAAGTTACTGTTATTGGTGGTACGTTACCTTATTACCATCAGAAAAGCTTTGAAAATGAATATTTGCACAATACGTTTATCGGAATGAATCCTAGATCCGTACGCGTCTTTGGAGAATTCAAGACATCCGAGTTTCATGAATCTGAAACCAAATGTGCAGTAGTATAAAAAGCGTAAATATATCGAAGAGTTTGTAGGAAAGATAATATGGAAAAGGAATTCAAGCAGAGGTCAATTCCGGTTCTGTGTCACTTACGGTCACGTTACTGACGGTTGGATGCATAGATAGGATTCCAGAAAATAAATATCCGGAAAACGGACTTTATTGCGCCAAAAGGCCGGCAAGTTGGATTTTACACCCATGAATGTAGCAACAGGGTAGGTGTTGGGGATATCGGGCTTACGCTGTAGCCTATGACTGGAAGAGACTCGGGGTCGCGGTGTGGAATTAGCTGGTGAAGGCGCACAAGCTAAGGACGCCTGCATGCGCAGTCTATAAGAAGTATAGAAAGGACATTGTTCGGGGGCGTATTCTTCCGCTCGCCATACAGGTTCCAAATGGGGCGCGCAGTTTGTCTTGAAGAGCTCGGAAACGCTGCGCAGTGAGTGTAAACACTGTACATTAACAAGAAGAGGTGGACATGGTTCTACGCTTGACGAGTTGCTCGAATACGGAAACCAGTAGGCCTGGAATGTCGCTGCCAGAGTCTGACGTGTAGACTGCGCATGCGCCCTCGAGAAGTGAAGGAAAAAGCTCAATTCTGATTGCGCAGGAGGGATCTGGTTACACTACCCCATAAGGGCGGAGGATCATATCGAAGCTCTTGGTGTGACTCATACAACCCTCATTTACAACCCCCATTTTCTTATCCACATTCCGTTCTTCACAAATTCTCGAATATTTACGCCTTGAAAACTACTGATGGAATAGAGCATGCGTGTTAGTCAGCTTCGCTAGACTAACTTTTCTTCCTGTTCTTCAACATGAGTGTAGTAATGATATACGACATGCATGCTTTCAAAAGTTGACAAAATATACTTTAGGCTAAATTCTTCGAACGGTAAGTCGTGCATGTTTTGTTAAATTTATACCAGTAGAATAAAGACGTGATTCCATGTTGCAGCATAGGAAGAAATAAAAATCAACTTTATACCTGTACCCAAAAATGTCTTTCAGCTTTCAGCTAATAGTACATACAAGTCACTGAATTTTCATACACACACACCCAACTTTTCTTTTGTCCTTAATCTCTTAAAAAAAACCCATAAAGCTGTCAGACGAGAGAAAGAGAGGGCTGACCGACGAAATTTCCTGTGCATTTCTCTTCGCTAAAATTTGGAACGATTCACCTAATTTCACAGACGTTATCCAGAAAAAGAAAAGTTCACCGGGACTTCTTCTGCAAATATAGAAGTGCAACATCCTTCGACTAGATGCACGTTTTATTCTAATTTACCTATTGAGTTAGCCTTGTGTGAGAGGTTTTGAACGCCTACATGTATGATGGAAGCCGTAAAAGATGTCTGCCGTATCATGGTATCTACATATTTTGGTGTTTTGTAAGCATGTCACAGATGGTTGATATTTTGTATCTTTTATTTAGTAAAACGGCGAGACAGTTCGTTGTAATCGCAAAATACATCTCACACTTCATGCATTACAAAAAATTGGACAATTTTATTACGTTTTGGAGATCACACTTCTCCTTTGGCTGATACGCTTTTAGTATAAAAATCACCATACATTAGATCGAGTATTTGTCTAATGTGTGATGTTAGTTTATTGGTAAATAACGAAGCCAGTCTAGAACCAAGATAAACTTTATCCCGTATAAGATATATGGGAAGATATATACCGCTATATGAGGTAAATTTTATGAAGATAATCCAAGGCAAGTATAACTTGGACATTGCATTGGTCGCTGATGTCCATAATGTTTAACGTTTTCCGTGAAGGCATATAACCCAATTATCAAAAATACATCTGTTTTGTGAAATAGATAACACATTGCACATTTTGATTCAACTCTTGTAAATGAGAATGCATTCTTTGGAGGCCTTTGTTGAATATCACCTTCTCCATCTTAACATACATAACTTCAACTCGTATCTGTGCGAAAAGCTGATGATTGAATCATTGTGCTTTTATTAAAAATTAGGATATAAATCTGGAGAATTGTCGTCACAAGCTATAGATTGGAGGATTATTTATTTGCCCGCTTCACCAGAACAGTTAGATTATGTCAGTCGATCATATCCATTGTGTTTAGGGAGGTTAGGTATGGGAAACGTAAAGACTATAAGACAAACAGCCAACTATTTGCTCCTTTTTGTTGATAATTGACTGAAGGTTCATTAGTACACGTAGGCCCACTTTTGAAATTATATTGCATATTTTAATTTATGCGGCGTGTTCTATGGTAGGCCGTACATTTAAAATTAGCATTTTTGCTGTTCAGAGACTGGGGTGGGGAAGACCAGTGTGCGCGTTGTGTGGGTCCAGAAATAAAATATTGCTATAAACCGTCTCTCTCGGCCTTGCAAAGCAAACATAACACATTGCTCATCCCAGTAGTTGACGTGCCAGAGGAATATGTGACCGAATACAATTTAAATACGGATTAAAATTATATTTAAGCTGTTATCATATCAATACGTTTTCCTGTTACTCTGATGTATACGCGAATGGTTATGACGGGTATATATGTTTACAGTATAGAATATATATAGTCTCGGTGCTTAAACCATTTATGTGGTTGAATGAAAAGCACCCAGCACGTTACCTTGCAAAGGGTGGCTTATTATAAATTCATCCAAACTCTCCGTCTTTGTTTATACCTCCATGTACATACCATGGTAGGACCCAAGTTTTGAATATACATATCCGGAATTTTATCTCTCTACACATAACCAACCATAATTAGGGGGAATGAAACAGTGGATTATTTCGTATGTTTGCAACCAATCATGTACGTCGCTTGTGAAAACTTTGATCAGATGGAAGCAAGAATGTTATTATCAAAGTGAGAACCTGTATTGATACTGTGGTGTACTCGCTAAAAAAAATTGAGTGAACTGTTCCACTCAAGTTTGAGTGAAATGTACTCGTTCACTCGAACTCGAGTTACTTTTCACTCAACTTGAGTTACTTTTCACTCAACTTGAGTTAAAACCACTCAAGTTCACTCAACTTGAGTGGGATCAATTTCCACTCTTATGCTTGAGTGAATGTCACTTAAGTTGGGTGCATGTAACTCAAGTTGAGTGAAAACTACCTCAAGTTGAGTGAAAATCTCACTCAAGTATTGATTGGGATCAATTTCCACTCTTACTTGAGTGAAATTTCACTCAACTTTTTAGAGAGTATGGAGTTCTATTCGGGTCAAATGTGCGTCGCTCGTCGACTTTCAAAAAAAGCGATACCTAGGGGGCCAGGACTGCCATTTGATGAAAAACTCAAACGTCGTGCGTTGAAAGATTGTTGGTCATGAATGGTTTCTGTATACAAAATGTAGGTGGACAACCATGTCAACTAGCTACTGGGAAGCGTTTATTGCTTGGATCAGAAAGTGATTATGTCACAATCTATTTTTTCTTATTTCGCCACCCTTCTAGCAGAAGTGACACCACAACATTAAAACAAAACAAAGTTAGGTGATTAAACTTTCTGGTCTACTTGCTTATTCCTGTTTGGTAATGTTTAGCCTGGTAATAGCTAAGAGTAAGCGTTATTAAATCCAAGACGGCTTCCATGCTGTGTTATCTAAAGGTGCACTTTTCTATCTCATGATAGAAGAAAATTTATATAAGCAAATATGGTAAAATACTGTTCGTAGACGACACAATCTTCCAGCTGCTGTGAACTTTTTATTATTTGGCTCTAATAGTTATGACGTCACAAAGAATAAAAAAAAGGTATCACTTCTTTTCGATATATTTTTTTTTACTGTTTTTTCTTCTTCTTTCCTCTCAAGTGCCTTTCTAGCATTTGATTCTACAGATACGTATTCTAAATTCACAAACACCTACGGCAAAATATGACGAGAAGCGTAAAGACTTTAATCCAAAGTATACTTCGTGCAGGACAGCATAATTATAGCTATTATTCACTGAGTACAGGACCAGGATCATGCGAATATATAGCCATTTCGATAATAACATGTTACGGTGGACTGAAGTATGATGTTTTCCTGTATGTTTCTTGATGATAAAGTTTGCCTTGAATTGAGTGACAGATAGTCTCACAATATTGTAAATTTGAACCATCATATAACCATTATGCTATCTGTCGAGGATTATTCATATATATTCAAAATGAGCCTAAGATGATCAGCTTTGATGTGAAACCTCTCAGCTCCCACAAGTATCCGCTTCGAGCTATAAATGATCACTTGAATTAGACGAATACCATTTTACAACACGTGTTTTGAAGGACTCCATGTGTCTGCCATCTTGAATTCCTCAATAATTTATTCTAGTGAGGATTATGCATATAAGCTCAAACTAGGCTTATTAATAGGTAGATGAAGTTAAGGTGAAAAAGCTTGACAATTTTACTGTCGGCTACATGTCTTGAACATGAAAAAACATGAGCAACATGAAAATATGAGTCCCATAATAGCCCACATGGTCGCAGTTTTCAGTTTAACATTTACTTCTCGACTGAAGATTAAAATGAGCATAATTTGATACACTAGGGTGTGGAGCTGACTCTGATTTGAAAATAATACAATAAAGAGCAAAATAAAAAGAAAAAAAATTGGGTGGACCACTTATGGCCGTCAATTTGAATTATACTGTCGTGTAATAAACTGAAGACTAAGGAAATACATTGGAAATGGGTGTAAGGTGGCAGGCCATGATGTGAGACCCTTCAGTCGTAAAAGTTCACACAATAAGCTAAGACGAATGCTTGACATTATGCGAGCAATTTGAAAAAAGCGGGATTTACAGATGCACATGACCGTCATTTTGAATTTGACCATCATATCTTAATCTTAAAGAAATGCAAATAGATTCAAAATTAACGCAAGGTATTGGGCTATGATAAGAGGTCCATCGGTTTTGATAAATTTGACCGCCATTTTGAATTTGGCCGTCATATCTTAGTCTTAGGAAAATGCAAATAGAGAGAGAGAGAGAGAATTACGGTTTAATGTCGCGTTCAGCACTATTTCAGCTATAAAGCGAGTCGAAACTGACGCAATGTATTGGGCTATGATAAGAGGTCCATCGGTTTTGATAAATTTGATCAATTAGCTAAAAATAATTCATTGAAGTATACGTGTAACATAAAAAAAACTATTTTCAGATGACTCCACACGACCGCCATTTTGAATTTGACCATCATATCTTAATCTTAGGGAAATGCAAATATATTCTAAGTTGACCTGCATGTAATATGTTGAGCTATGATTAATAAAGATTCATCGATTTTGAAAACAAAATGAACAATAAGCTGAGAATAATGCCTCGAATTATACAAGCACACTGAAAAAGCGCGATCTTTTAGGTTGACCCCATATGAGCGCCATTTTGAATTTAACCGTCATATTTTGACCTGAAACTATGCAAATAGGTTCAAGGCTTGTTTTTTTCTGTTGAAATGACAAAAATCGCCAATACCACATACATTTGACCTAGCCTCAACCTCTATTCCATCAGTATTCCACGGGCCAACAAACAGATGCAATGAGCTCCATAAAAAACAGGGACTTGGTTCATGGTCTATATTTCTAACGCTTTCCTTTCACCTTTTTTCTATTGAACCCATACTCACTAATAGCGGTTTCACCTGAAATAATCTCCTGGAAACAATTGGTTAAGAATGCAAGGTACATGTATCATACACAACTTTATATTAACCTGCCCTCTAATTGGGAATATACCAGCCTCGTTAATGACGATTTTAGCTATAAATAAATATTTCATATTAAAAGAGACTAACAATCGTACATTTGAGATGATCCCGAAAAAAAAAAAGTATTCCTAAATAGCTAGCACACTAGTATTTTCGCAATATGTTTAGGCCTTAGGAGTAACTGTTATGATTATATGATGATTTTGATACCCAATAGCTCGAAAATCTACATCTCAAGAAATACCCTCACATCGATATAACCCACATTTCTTCTAGAAATTTTCAAACTAGAGCACTCAAATTTTCGAAAATATAACACTATGCCATCGTTGGACATCTCGTACAGTTAATACACTTTGGCTCGGTAATATAACATATAAAAAAACTTTGAAAATTGAAAAAGTGGGGAATTTTGATTTTCAGCCGGCATTTTGAAATGACCCCTAAGTGACGTCACCCTATTAACGTTAAATCGAATATTTTGAATTCAATATAGTCACCGATCAATGGTGATTGTATTTATGCCTCATAATGGACATCCAAGTACAAAACAAGGAACTTATTGCTATTTGCATAACCCTCCCCCTATCTTCTGTAGAACCAGGGTTTTATCAGGGAGAATCCTATTGTAGCCTATAACAAGTTTCCAGTAGCAAGTTGGCAGGATTGCCCATGTGCAAAGTGTTACTGGGTATCTACAGAATATATTTAAACCCAACAACCTTTTACAGCAGGACTTTTGAGTTTTGGCCCTCTGGTCCCCTGGGTACGACACGAAAGGCGACGTCGCGTTCAAAACTCAACAGAGTTTTGCAATGCTAAAAGATATGTGGTTCCGTAGATACATGTATGTACAGATACATTTATCCGCCTACATAGTTGCCTTAAAATGTTGAGTTGCATTGCGACTTCGCTCCAGGCGATCTACCTAATTTGATGACGAGGTGCGATGCAACTCAGCATTTTGAGGCAACTAGAGGCGGATAAACATTTTCGTAGATACATGTACGAAGGACAGTCGACGTCTTATTTTGAAACGCGAATTCGGGGTTTTCCGTCGCGCGTTGAGCTCTTGAGTAGGGGATTTACTATGCATGTCTGTGATCACGTTTTACTGGAAAATTAACAGCCGCAACTTTGGGCTTTTGACGCTGTTGTTTGAAGAACGGTGGTTATTCCTACGAAGTAGGCTACAGATCGCAAATTGTCCGGTAATGAGTCAGTCAGTCAGTCAGTCCATCCGAATCCTTTCGTCGGCAAAATAAGGAGAACCGTTGACATTAGAACCATGATATTTGGCATGAACGTGCATTAGGGCATTGTTACGAGCAAGTTCTGAGTTGACCGAATTCTGATTAAAATTTGATTTATAATTATTTTTTTTATTATTTATTGATGGCTCAGCGAGTACACTGTCATGCCCATCGGGAAGCCTTGGCTGTATGTTTCACTGTATACACAGTGGTGGGATATGCCATCCGTAATTGTTTTTTCCTACGAAGTAGGCTACAGATCGCAAATTGTCCGGTAATGAGTGAGTCAGTCAGTCCATCCGAATCCTTTCGTCGGCAAAATAAGGAGAACCTTTGACATTATAACCTTGATAACCTTGGCATGAACGAGCATTAGGGCATTGTTACCAGCTAGTTCTGATCTGAAATAATTCTGATTAAAATTAGATTTATAATTAACACTTCAGTATATTGTTATAGATCATACGGAGAAAAGTCCGATCATTTAAGCGAGGGAAACATGACACCATGGAATTTGGGAACAGCCCTGGCATGCCTGGTGCTCTCTCGCTGTTGGATTCAACCGCAAGATCTGAGGACAGCGACCTCAATACAGCTGAGCGAACTACATGTATTTATAGACGGAGGCTGGTGAAACCCAGTATTAATGTGTTTAACTCCGAGTCTATTCAACTGCTTGATGTACCAGGGCCGGATCACTAAATGACCAGAACATTCACCAATATACTTTCATTTTTTGTGGCACGAACACATCGATGTAAATATATAAATACCCAGAATATAATCTTGCTCAATCTCACAAAAGGCATGTTATAAAGAGAACCTATGGCTGTTATGGAAGGTTGTACATGTACCATATTATGATGAAACGTACCGTAGGGGAGGGTCACATCATATCTCAATGAAAATGCGATCGAGTCCTAATGCCTACTCTACTTCGTAGGTCCTGTGACGTTAGTCACACTGCTCATGTATGAAATAGGAAATGCTAATTTTCCATCATTTGTTAGTGCATTTATCTACACCGCTATGCCAGCCTTAATACACACAATTCAGTATATTGTTATAGATACATGTAAACTGTGGCCTTTAACGTGTATCCTATTTCACATCCAAACATTTCATCACTGACCACAGCAGGCTTCAAATTCAGGTCAGATTACTCACTGATGGTGAAATATCCTACATCAACCAATTAAGTCAGCGTGGTGCAATAACCCAGCAGAAGAAAGAAAGATGTGGTATCATCCTTCAGATTAGTCTGTGTGAGCGACAATGATAACAGTTTACTGAGGGCGAAACAAAGCCATGACGGCATGTTTAAAGGGTCTTCTTTTGGTAGAATTTAACTAGATAAAGTAACTTTGATCATGATGTGGAAATATGATAACTTGAGGTTTTTTTGTACCTCTTGAATATTGACTAGGCCTATATATCACACTTGGATATAATTTAAACAAAAAATTACATGTGTAAACAAAATATGTTTAAATTTTTCTTGTCATTTGAAATCTTGATCTATTTTGATTCCTTGATTAGGGGATACAGAATCACTGCCACGGAGTGTGTTGGTGTGTCACAGCAATGCAATTCCGATTCACACAACGAAGCTGAGGTGGTTTAACTTTTATCAATGAAGAAAATCACCGATCAACCGCCATAGAATATAATGTGAAACATGAAAACCGGAATAGTACATTCATCAGATTGCCGATACCCAAAATGTGTTGTCTCATATATCTAGATAACAACGTGATGTAGAGACGCTATTTACTCGTCTTTGTACCGGTTATGCTCAGGAGAATGACATAGAATCATTATTATCTTGTGCAGAGAAGGTGTTGGTCTTGAGTTGAACTACCGTAAACTACATAAATGCAACCTTTCTACTATAGTACTATATATAAAAATATGTTGTATTGTTGGGAAAATAATGAAACGTTGTTATGATCCTGGACAAGGGCACTGAAAACCATTAAAGAGATGTAAATGTATTTTCACACGTAAAGCTTGAAATCTACTGAACCTTTATTATTCAATCTGTTTCCTTTAGTTAAAATAAAGGCGCATTGGAAGACTGTTACCAACAAGTTCTGAGCTGACCTATTTTTGATGAAAATTCCTGGTGATTTTTGATGAAAATCACTGGCGATTCTGACTTGGGCGGTGCCCATCTTAATATAGGCAGGATTTCAACTGGGGGTGGGGATTTTCAAGGGTTGAGTTCGCGTTCGAGTCCTAATGCCTACTCTACTTCGTAGGTCCTGTGACGTTAGTCACACTGCTCATGTTAATGATAGGCGTGGCTAATATATTTATTCATTAAAACAAAAGGAACGTCGATGATCTGAAGCAGAATACAGTCCTAAGATAAGGCAGATGTGCAGTATTTAGTTCAATATAAAAATCCTATGAAACTGTACTTATTTTGAGTTAGTTAAACCAAATTATATAACTCGCATGTTTAGAAAGCTATATATTAATGTTTTGACTGATATTACGGAATGCATGTCTAAAGCGAGCTATCCCTTGAGGAGAGTAAAATATAGTTCTTTGTATATTACCATGAGTTGCCGACTCACTCTGATACTATATAGTTAAGAGAAGCGATTTACAGCTCTCTTGCTAGTTTCAAAACCGATCTGAATTCGGATTAACCCACATACTTCAGCACAACAATAACTGCTATTTATATCCCCATGTTTTTTTTTAAACAAGCTATAATTTTCCCCATTCCTTGAATATCAGGGAAGATAGCAAGAACCTGGTATCTAGCTACGATATTCTTGTACTTTCCGCGTTTGGATTCTTGGACAGCTGCTAGGAGCCACATATAATTTATGACGATATGATGTATTTATATCATGCCACTTGACATATATTACCTGTGTCACAGAGGTTTAGTTGCGAATATTTTTCGGTGCACACTTAGCCCAGAAGGTGTAAATTACACCTCTACGGGGTGTAAATGGCTTGTCCCAGGGCTAACACCCTTTTGGGTGTGAATTAACACCCTCTCCGAAAGGTGTAAATTTACACCTTCGTGAAAAGGTGTTAAGTTACACCTTTTTTGCTCACATTACACCTTCCATGGGTGTTCATTCACACCTTCTGAATAAAATTTGCACCTTCCAGACAAATTTATAAGCATATTTTGGGGGAACCCAGGGGTGTTTATTTACACCTTTTGACCACACTAAACCTTTCAGTGGTGTTAATTTACACCTTTTCAACACAATTACACCTTCTTTGGGTGTTCATTCACACCTTTTAGGCAAATTTGAATCATCTAGGGGTGCTAAAATACACCTTCTGGTGATCATTCCATCTTCCAGGGGTGTTAAATCATACCTTATTATTAAGAATTACACCTTTTGACTGAGATTACACCCTCTTGGGTGTTTATTTACACCTTTTGGCCGCATTTAAACCTTATAGAGGTGCTAAAATACACCTTCTGGGGATGATTCCATCTTCCAGGGGTGTTAAAACACACCCATTTCGTGAGAATTACACCTTCAAAAGGTGTTAATTTGCACCTTTTTAGTGAGAATTAGTGGTGTTCGTACCACCCAGTAATGGCTCTTGTTCGAGGTACACAATAACAACATTAACACAAAATATATGTATGATATATTTTATTAAGGAAATCACAAAAGCACATTTACATTGGTCTTTTCATGTTAGCCCTCCCTGATATCATAGTTCACTCTCAATCCCTGAAAGCACAAAGTTCAAACGATTAAAAATACAAGCATCCCAACCCACACTAAATTGAGCACGTTATGTTCATGTCACTTATGCCTCCAACTTTCACCCGCCTACAGTCTGTGACCGAAAATAGAAAACTTTGAGAGTAGGGTATTACAGGTAACAAAAATGGCAATGACACTGGGTGGGGGAGTTGTTTGGGGGGGGAGGGTGGAGTGGAGTGAGGATAACTGTCATGGAATGCTTTTGTACATAACCTGCTGGGGTGTCCTGGCCTCTGAGACCGAAAATCAAAAACTCTCAGAGAGTAGGGTTTAACAGGTAACAAAAAGGGCAATGGCACTGGATTGGGAGTTATGGGGGGGGGGGACAAGCAGTAAAATATACACATTAATATGTGTCCGAATGTTCATAACGGGTTTTATTAGAAGGCGACAATTTTTGGGACTACTTTCAACAGGGCAGCCACCTACTTTGCTCAGTTGTCTGTATTACTCAATGTTAAATGCCATAAGAATTGCCTGCTACTTTGGTGAATTGCCACCCACTTTAAAAGTTAATGAAACACTTACATAAGTATGATAAAGAGTCATGGTTCAAGAATGTTTTTCTGTAAGTGAGAAGTAGCTCTTACTGCTCCTGTAACTTTGTCACCGTCCTGGTAGCGGTAGGTCTTGGCCGTGTATAGGACAACTTCAGAAAAGGCAGTTCGAGTTATGTCAAGGAGTTGTTTATAACTTTCACGTTGTAGCGTATATTAAAAAACCACTATGCGACGAGCAGGCATTTCAATCCCAGCAGGAGATCTGTCGTATCCAAACGCTTCTGCTTCCCCACATAGACAGAGATGGTATCCGCGGTCTCCATATTGGAACCCTGGTGGACAATAATTGGTGTCCTGGAGTTACCTGAAAGTAACATAAAAGATATATAAGCATATGGGATTGGTAGTATTGTTCAATCATAATCTTTTACCATCATGACCATTGAGTCTTCTGAATTATACGTTGAATGTCCCAAAACCTTTTATTCTGCCTGCGGATGTAGTAATAAATCATATCGTGTGTACAGGTAGGTGTCAGTTTGTACGCTAGACAGGTTTAAGAAATATCAAACCAGGCCAAATTCCAATTCGAACCAGCATCGCTCATTACTAAGTTATATATATTCATACAAGTAATATAGGAGAAAAGAGAAGAAATGCAGTTTCCGCCTTCAATACCCTAAAGTTCTTACTTGTATACTCATCGACGTTGTATGTTAGATCTATGTGATTAGCATCAGGAACTATATCGATTACACTCGTGAAGAATTATTCACTTACTTCTTTTTGGATCAGCATGGTTAGGTCTTCCTTGAAATGGCCCACAATGACTGGCACCACGGCAATGGCCAGTTGATCTGTATGAGAAAAAGAATCCATATTAAATTAAATGATGAAAAATACATCTTGACAGTTCCATCCAGCCTCCCCGCCCCCATCATTTCTTTTGCATTCAATGGTTGAATTGAATTGAATTGATTTAAATTACAATAAACAACCCATTCAGGGATAAAATGTGTAAGAAAGTGGTATTTTTATTTGGCAAACAATTGTTTGTCCAGTATTCCAACATCTACGAACTGGTTGGTCGATTCATAATATATATACCTTCTAAATAATTCATGTCAAACTTAATCTGCATTATGTCCTGCCCATCCAAGTGAAAATAATGCCGATCAATAGATTACTGCATTTTTGCAGGTTTGCAAAATACTCACACTTTTTATCATCTTCTTCCAATGACGGATTTTCCTTCAGCGTCCTTAAATCCTCCTGTTGTTGTTTTGAAGCCAATACGTTGAACACTGCTGACGTGTATTTCTTCATGCTTCCAATTAAGGAACTCTTTATCAATGTCCTTCCCCACAAGTGTGTCAAAGTCTCTTAATAACTGGAAACAGAAGAAAACAAATCCAATTAGTATTATGTTGTTAGAAACCCATTCAGTTTTAGAAGGCTCTTTATGAATTTGTGTATCATCTTCCAATATCTGACCAAAAAGTTTTTTTAACCACGAATAGCTTTAATAATTAGATAATCATTATATTTCTTATCGTCTTATACATTAAAGTTCCATTTTTATTAACTGGAAATATACACAGAAACAAAGAGTAAATTTATGTTTTGAAATGTCAATCTCACAATGTAAATGATACTTATCACTTTATGCATTAAAGTTACATTTTTATTAACTGGAAATATACACAGAAACAAAGAGTAAATGTATGTTTTGCCTGCTGTAAACGGTAGACTGAATTAGGCTAATCGGATTATAAAGACGCACGGTCGATCGTCTAGCCTCGCCAGGGTCCGGTTATATGGGCGGTGTTAATAAATATATACGACTACTCCCCGTAGTTAACCCAGACGGAGACTGTTCGCGACTGAACAATTAAATAAAAAAAGGACAAGAGAAGTAATTTTCACATTCTTTTTGCGATGGTTCTAGACCTTTTCTCAAAATATTGGAGGACACAATAATACATACATAATACATCGATAATATTTCTAAAAGATTGAACTATATTTCACGTCAGTAACTTCATTAAATCATTCGTCTGATATGAGCTGCCTGTCCAGTGCCGACTGTATTACTGTATTGTATTTTTCCCAAGTGTCCGAAAAATCAATATTTAATCACTACCAAAACACAAGCCTTGTCCTTAACAGTAAAGGAGTTGTCTCCTCGGGGTTCTTCAGGGGATATCAAAGCTCATGATCCGAGAGGCGGACCTACCGAACTCACAGAGGCATTCTCAAAAAATATCCAAGCTTACGTTCCGCTATTATCTCACCTGGCCCCGACAAATCGGCCCCTCGGGTCAGATATCAAACTGTGTATGACATGAGCCCTATAATCCCTCGCATTATGTATAGGAATCCCACCAGGTACGTCCCAGGGAGTACCGATATGGCCAGGTCGGTATATATAGCGGTAAGGTTTTGAAGCCTGCATGTTCATGATGTTGTTCTAAACATCATATAATTCTGCTTTCATATTAATACAATTATATGTACAAGGGTAAATAGTACCTCAAAATATCCCAAGCATATCGTTCCATGGTGATCCAAGTGTTCCACTGGGCGTTATTAACTATTCCTATTACACTGTGTACCAAAATTCACTATAAGTATACTGCATTAAACTGAGCAAAGCTATCCTTGAATAAATTTATGCCGCCATATTGGATTCGCATTCAGGCAAATGAACTCAACTTTTTATGTGAGCTGAGCATTTTGGAGCACATTTCCAACAGTGACGTGTTCGAGGTAGTTGCATTCCTATCTAACGACGATAATATTAACAAATATGTGCGAATATAGTGGGTTAAATCGTCACGATTTCGCAAAGTTTGTGACACAAGACTTACCCGAAGAAAATCAAACCGCCCTCCATTTTCTCCCACGTGATCCTTGGACGCATGCGCATTGACTAGTATCATTTATAACCTGGTTCCCGAACACAATGGTATAGGTAACAAGCACTTACATAATCGGGGCACCAGGCTAACAAGGTCTGACTCGTTTCTATCTCATTTTGGGGCCTTCTATTGATGACATTCAAATAGAATTTCTATATTTTTAAGCGTCTATATTATTAAGGGTCAAACAATCTGTCTGAGCAGATTATATTAATCAAATTTGGCAAAAGTGTATGTTATCATAGCACCGTATTTTTCGCATGTATTTTTTTTATTCGACAAAGTTTCGAGCTTGTTCTGTTCTGTTGACAGAAGGTGAATGAAACACCGTGAGCAAAAGAAAATACTCAATCGAGTCACAAGTTTAGCTCAGTTGAAACTATGTTTCGATAACTGATTCCGACAGTATAAAAAATATATTCTCCGGTATAAATTATCTGTAAGATGTAACATTTTCTTCACCCTCTAAATACCTGTTTACATGTATCTCCTTTCTCCGACCTGGGTTAACAGGGGCAATTATATTGTACAAATATTAAAAAATATGACATATTTACCTGGAGGGTTACGTCGTTAATGCCAATTAGATCAGCTAAGGTAGCATTCTGTGAAATGTGATCTTTAAGGTCCGACAGGCTGGGAGTTGCAAAAGGTCAAGCGATTTTCTTTCGGTTCTCACCGATCAACAGCAGGCAAGTCGCCATCTCGCAAAAAGTCCACTTCGATGCATAGAACGAGCGACGTGAAAAACGGCTGTGTGCAATTTATCGTAATGGAAGTTTGTTTTGAAGTAATATCGCGTCGGCTTATATTGGAAATGGTGGACAGCATGAGAAGCGAAGCCATGCTTATTTACAAATTCATGAACAATAGAAGCGATGCATATATTGTTAGGCATTGGCAGAATAAACTCAATAACTAATTGAGCAATAGAATCATCACCGATATGTATAGTTTAACCAAACCTTTGCGTTAGCGTCAAAGAGATATGAGATAATGGCAGGCCGCGGATTATGATTATGGTGTGTTAAAAGGAGTCGTTTCCGGACAGGATGGTAACCATTACTTTATCAAGTAATAATTTGTGACGATAATCGCACAATTGTTAATGAGTAACATGCACAACAAGCTGTCATGATTATCACTTCGAACCGTTTAGTCCATTTCACACCTTCCTGTCTCAGTGGGTCAATCATGGCCTATAATTTGTACAGCTTCCGTTGTATTCACTGCTTATTGTGCAAATCCCCCATTGAAATGAAGTTGAAAATCACTTTATCTGATAGCTAAGCAGTTATCAGAACTGTAGATATCGATCTGATAACTTCTTACATTGGTCGACAAACAACGTGTTTTTTATATACTTGATATTCAAATTCCCAGAACGCCACCCCCCACCCCCCCCCTCTCCGCGCCCTGTAGTCTTGGACTCAACCTTGAGTGAGAACACTAGGTCGCCTGTTTAATTTTCACTCCCTCGTAAAATCGACTGGGGGATTGAATCTTATGGTCTGCAGCTCGTTTTTTTTATAATATTTCCGTTGAATTTTTGCTCAAATGTTAGGGACACTGGTCAAATTGTTAGATCCATTGATTTAATATTGTGTAGAAAGTTGGGGTGCTTGAAAATTTTGATGGTTTATCGTAAGCATGACAAGGAAATACATTTCCTCAACATAAAAATTAAGTTCCAAATGTGTATGGAAAATTAAATATTTACACCTTTTTAACACCTTTTAATAAATTTACACCTTTACGGGTGTAAAATCGGGGTTAGAATCAATCTTCATACATTTGCACCTTTCCTACACCTTATTTACACCCCCTAAAGGTGTAAACATGAACCCAGAAGGTGTAAACGTTTGATTTACACCTTTTTTGCACCTTTTCTACACCTTCTGAGCTTAGAGTGTGGAGACTGGGGGCACTGCCGCTTCTCCCATGTATACCCCCTCCCAATTATGTCGGCACATCAGAGACTAAAATGTCTGTTATGTTCTAAAATCCTACAATTCAGTAAGAACTGTCCTGTTTTAGGTACTTAAACACCATATAAGCCATATCAAGTGAATAATTTATCAAACAAATCTAGACATATATACCCAGTTATTGTCATGGTGAAACATTCGTGGTAATGCACAGAAACTAGTGCTGGATCATGGAACTTTCCCATGAGGCACTCACTCGAACCCGCGTTCTCAAAATGTGGTTCTGATGTCACCGCAACATGACGCGTGCTGTGATTATGGCACCAATGAATAACATAAGGGCTTGACGGAAAAAGCGACGAAATTGGAAACGCAAAGTCGCTTTTCGCGTCGCTTTTTTGAAAGTCGACGCGCGACGCACATTTAACCCAAATAGAATACCATATTGGTGAGATAAACAAACAAAACAATATAAATCGTGATTTTTTTATATTTTGCTTATTATGCAGATTTGCACAACTGTAGATAAGCAACATCATTACTGCATGTAGGTGACAGATAAACAAGCTTTGGGTACCTGTAGCTGTATACGTGGACGAGTTTAATGAACACAACAGAACTGGTTTTTCGAGAATCGCGCCCTGATACTGCGTCTGATATTTGTGTACTATTTTACTAGTTCTAGTTGTCTTTGTTCAAGGTATACCATCAAATTTGAAATATGTTAAAAAGTTTTCAGGAAAGGATATGCGGCGACAATACGGGAATAACTACCTTGTGTGTGATGGCAAACAAGCTGGGGTTTTTTCAATCCAAAACCTGCCAAATCAGATTTTTCTAGAAGTTTACATGCTGAAATATCAGTTTCGAAAAAATTATGATGCTCCATTGTATAAAAATGGAGATACGATTGATCAAATTGTGCTCCTCGGCCTGATTTGGTATTTTTGAGGCATTTACAGTGAGGATTTTCTCTTATAGCAAAAATATGACACCTCAAACCAAAATAATTCTTTCACACAATATATTAGGAAGTTTGTTTATTGGGAAGAACCACGAATGGTTTTGGTTTGAGGTGTCATATTTTTATTACAAGATAAAAAGCCTTCAGAAAATGCTCCAAAATAAGCCCGTTAGCACATTTTGATCAACCACACACGTATCTTCATTTTTATGCAACTGCACAGCTCAATTTTGTAGAAGGGGATATTTCAGTATGTACACTTCTAGAAAAATCGTATTTGGCGGGTTTTGGAGTGGAAAGAAAAATCGGCTTTATTACCGTCACACACAAAGGAGTTTTTCGTATGTAAACGTCACATATCCTTGCAACTGAAAAATGGAGGTTACTGCTTTCATTTCATTTTTTGTAATTTGGAATATTTTCTACACGGTACGAGCAAAAGTTATGTAAATTACATAGGTGAATTCCTCAGGCCATACGCTTTCATAAAATGTATACCTTATTGTTATGTTGAATATTTATTGCTACAGACGACAAACTATCGAGGGGTGAACAAAACTGCCTTAGGGGGAGTTACGTATCGTTAAGACGGATAAATACAGAACTTGCATAATAATTCAACACATTTCTGTTAAAAGTATTCAACATTTTTTTTTTAATTTGACACTTCCCTAAGGCATGGTCCAATGGATTAGTGGTCCCTATTCATCAAAGTGGAAACTTTCTTGGTCCAAATAATTATAGGGGTATCATTTTAATCAGTTGTATAGGTAAACTCTTTTGTTCGATGTTGAATAATAGAATTGTGGACTTCGCTTACAGAAATGGCCTGATTTCTAATGCCCAATTGGGCTGTAAGAAAGGAAATAGGACATCCGACCATATATTTGTGATGGAAACAATGACTGATAAATATGCTGATAGGAAAAACAAACTATATGCCTGCTTTATTGATTTTAATAAGGCATTGGGCCTCCTGTTGAAATTGCAACAGGCTGGCATCACTGGTAATACATGTATATATGACTGTATAAAGCAAATGTATCTTCTCAGCCAGTCTCGAATTAAATCCACATCATGTATTAGTGATAGCTTTCCTATATATTAAGAGGTGTCCACCAAGGCCCTATCCTATTTAACATATATATAAATGATCTGCTCGTTAAAGTGATCGTAAACCGTCATGAAGTTTCCATCAAATGAAAGACCATCGCAAACAGTGTGAGAAAATATTTATTGTAATTTTTTACGATTTTATTGCGCAGAGTAAACTGCAAGAAAATCATGGTATTCTATGGTGATCTGCTGCGATCATATCTAGGCCCAGTGGCGTCACACTCCCTTAATACATATATTTCAAACTGTGTATGCGCTTTCCAATGCTTGATTCAAGCTTAAGGTGTGTATATTTTGAGTTTCAACACAGATTCACTGTCCCAATATGCATATTTCACCAACATCTGGGAGATGGTATCTCATAAGTGTCAAGTCAATTTGAATCTCGCATTTAATTTCCCCGATTTTGGTGAAACATGCACATTGGAACAGTGAGTCTGTGCTGAAACTCAAAGTATACCCACCTTAAGCTTGAACCAAGCATGGAAAGTGCATACACAGTTTGAAATATATGTATTATGGCAGTGTGACGTCACTGGACCTAGATATGATTGCAACAGACCACCATCGAATACCTTGCTTTATTTGCAGTTTACTCTATGTGATAAAATTATAAAAATTACAATAAATATTTTCCGACACTGTTCGCAGTGGTTTTTCATTTGATGGAAACTTTAATTGAGGGTTTACGATCACTTTAATTTAGATAATGGCTATAATCAATCCCCAAAGTTGTGGTATGAGCCAGTGAATTGTCTGGCATATGCCGACGATATTCATTGTGTTACTGTCGTTAGATAAATATGAGCTACAGTCAAAACTGAATAAACTCAGTTCGTTCCACTTTGACTGGGGTTTATCGGTCAATGATTAAGAGACTAAAATTGTCACTTTTGGTAGCAATAAGACTGCTAACCATAACTTCCATATTAACCAAAATAGTGTGTGAAGAGTTATAAATGCCTTGGTATCATGTTACACAGCAATGACCTATTCAATCAGGCAGCTGATAACCTGGCCTGTAGCGCAAAGAAGGCAATATTTGCACTGAAGAATGCCATTAATTCCAAAGGACTCACAATTAACCTGGCATGTAAAATATTTGACAGATGCATACAGCCCATACTCCTCTATGGTTCAGAAGTGTGGATTGGATATGTCAACAGACAACAACACACTGATGCAATAGAGCCTATTCTTTGTAAGAACAATGCAACTGAATCTATTCATATTAAGTTCTGTAAACAACTGTTGGGTGTACATTCTGGAGCAGTAAATTTAGCTGTACTTGGAGAACTTGATAGAGTACCTGTCAAACTTTATGGCATCCATGGAGAGTATAAAATTTTACGCTCATATCTTGTCATCAGATCCATCTCGTTACTGTATAGAGCATATATGAAACAGATTGAGGCCAATAGAGTACTAAATACTCAGAATTGGTTATCGTTTTTGCGAAAAATGTTATCTTTTTTTTATGTTACCTACGATGTGGCCATGCATGTATGGGAAAATCAAAGTTGTAAAGCTCCAAATCTCTATTAAGGCATATCAAGGAGGTACATTGGGCTAAATATAGTAATATTTGGACAGAAAAGATTTCTGAAGTCAGTAAATTAAGAACATACCGGTCGTTTAAATCAGAATTTATAGTTAAGAAAAACAGTAATAGGTATACCTAACAGAAGTCACCGTGCTTCAATGTTCAGGTTCGAATCAGTGCCCACAATTTACAAATTGAAACAGGAAGGTATTGTGGACTTCCAGATGAGGATAGAATTTGTAGGGTCTGTAATCGTCTTGATGATGAGACACACTTCCTACTAGAGTGCACCAGATTTCAGTCGGAGAGACTGTCACTGTTCAATACAATAAGACCTATCTTTCCACTTGTCAGTTTTAATGCTAATATTGGCGTACTGTACTGTAACTGTACTGTGCAAACTCCGATAAACGCTGTGGTCGAACATATTCACAAATGTGAAGCTATGAGTAAACGATTGTAATACATTGTATGTATTCACTTTGCTAATTATTCATGTATTTTTATTATCACCTCTGCCTCTGTAACCTACAGACTAGACTGGAAGCATCCTATGAGTTATATTGGGCATGATTATCATCGATACTGTAGCATGTATGCTTTTATAGTTTTGCCTTCAGCAAGGATGATGTGGTTTTATTAACATTTATTAAAGGATTTTTATCAACATTTTTTTTTCTCTGGAATATGTGTCAGAAGAGTTAGTACTTAATTAAGGATAGCTATCCCCTTAGAGGCAGTTTTTGCACCCCCGTGACAATTTGTCGTCTGTATCAATAAATGTACAAGATAACCGTAATAAACTATATATTTTATGAAAGCGTACATCGTAGGGATTCCAACTATATGATTTGTATAACCGACGCTGCTACTATGTAGAAAATATTCCAATTTCAAAAAATTAAAATTAAAACAATAGCGTCCATTTTTCAATTGAAATTTCATGAAAACTGTTGGTCTTGTTTCAACTTTAATGGTATACCTTGATAGGAGACAATTCGAACTAGTAAACTCTATCTCATTTTTTTAAATTTTTGCCTGGTTTTGTTTTTACAGCTATTTTAATAAAATAAATTGAAAAAAAAACGTACTATTTTACGGTCGTTTGTCTTAAAAGTTGAATAATTAAAACCTAATCCGAACTTACAAAAAGTGAGATAAAGTTTACTAGATCAAGCATGCCAAATTTCAAAAGGTAGCATGGATACTTTTCGAGAAATAAACGTTTAAAACTGTACAAAAATGAAAGGCTAGAAATCGGGCAAAATGTGTCCAGCTATACATCTGATGAATTAATCCAAATTTTTTGCTTGAATTCTATTGTCAAATACATTTTTAATCTGTCTAATGGGACCTACTCGAATTCCTGTTTATTCTGGATAACTATCACACTAAGTTTTTTTTCATCAAGGCGGTTTAAAGTCCAATTTAAACTTTAAAAACTTGGTAATACTTGTTCAGCTGAGAATTGTTTACACCTGTGTAGATCACTTCACGGCGGGTGTCTGAGTGAAGTGTCACTGTTATAGTTAGAAACAAAAATACGGATGTTTGCATGGTTTTGATCAGAAGGGGGTAGATTAATGTAAATAAGTAGGACTAATAGATGATTAGCTTACCATAATACTGCGGAAATGAGTTTTGGAAAGGGAAATTTAACAGACAAAAATAATAGTAGCCAAGCCCAAGCCAAGGCAATCTGTTTAATTGTTCCAGTGCCTCGGAAAGTAAATTTTTAAACCTAATATTGAAGCACTTTTATTTATAATTTTGATTTCATTTTTTCACCAAATGTTAGAGGAAATAGTGAATATTTGAATGCAGAAATAAAAAAAAATGACCAGTTTTGACCCTCTAAGGATATAGCTATCCTTAAGAAATTTAAAAAAAAAAATTCTTGTCCCCTGTGGGCGTATTTAAGCCTTTTTGGCAGCTCTATTTAGCTCCCAGTCAGATATGCATGTTTGTGGAATGAAAGCGAGGCCGCCAATCTGTGACGTCACAGACGCGAGAGCTCGCTAATGACAGGTATTTAGTATGAATTACATACTGGAAGAGATTTCTTTTAGTGGCATTTAGAAGTTGGGAAGTAGATAAATAAACAAATTGCTTATGGATAACAACTTCTAGTTTATTCGGGACGACATTTTGATACAGGTATCGTTCTCAAGTCAATGACATCAATAAATAAATAAGCAGTATATATTCATTCCCAGCGCGTATGACCTACTGATCCAGGAACCCCACCGTGCCTTGAAGCCCAGTTTGTTAATTAATCCAGTCATCTCCATAAGCCTAATCCTGTCCTATTAAATATTGCTCACCTAGTATAATACTATTTTTATCATACTGTTGACATTTATTCAAGGAACTGTATTATATACTGCTTCTTCACAATTCGACTCGAGAATACTACCGCCTAATAAATAGCAGTGTAAATTGACTCCAAAATGCCGTATTGTGCCGCAATAAAAATATTTAGGAGAGGGTATTTGAAATCAGGCGAGTGGTTGCAATATAATACAATATAAAATATGACCGTGTACGTGAGCTAAATATCACTCTCGTGACATGAATTTACTAGACTGTTTGCGTGCAGGTGGGCTCTCTGATAATGTCACCAACACCCGTTGTGCGAGAAATTGCCCCCCCCCCCCCACCCATGTACCTGCGAAAAGTCGGGAGCAGAACAGCTAGAAAGTCGCAATTTGTTCGCTAGCTGGGCGGCATATTCCTACTGGAAATAATTTATTGAACACAGATTTGCCAGAAGTAAAAAAAAAATAAACTAAATATTTTTGGTAGATGATATCTAACGCCGTGCTTTCAAACTGACCCGAACAAACGAGAAAACTCCAAAATTGGCGTACGTCTCAGTGTTGAAATTTCACCAGGTAGGCCTGGACTAACAAATTATTTCGATCATTGTCTAAATATTTATTCATTCTGTGGATAGGGGGCCTATATATAACGTCCGGCATAGATAATAAATAACATACCAGTATGTGTTTACAAGTCGACCTTGTTCCGTGTGGGACGGTTCATCTGCTTCAGATTCGCTGTCCCTCTGTTCCACCTCATTTCGGTCGTTTGGTACGGGTTCAAACTGATACGGCAGAACGTCAAGATGTCCATTTATGTCCTCTGTATATACATCACTGGCATATTCCTCCATGGTTTCGATTCGTTTTCGATTAATTATACAGCGATATACGCGATGGAGTAATCGCAAATCCACAGCTTGATATGTAGCTCAATTCACAAATGGTGTTATCTCCCTTGTTCCGCTAGTGGCGCATTGGCGCAAAGTACTTCCGGTAAGTATTTGACAATCGGCTATAAGCCGGTCATTTCGATCCTGACGTCATCAGTATGTGCGCTGAGGATATGAATATTTATGAGCTGTATCTCTTGGCCTGTCGTGTCAACAGAAGTGGGTCACACGCACGTGTCGAACAGTTGAATCATCCTCATCTTTCGTTTGGCGTTTCCTAACAAAGTTTTTATCTTTTTACATCCAAAACAACTTCAAAGAAGACAACCAAACTGTATGGCCATACCCACAGGCCCGCAAAACAAGAGTTTTGGGGGGTGTGGGCGGTGGTATTAGGGTGAAGTGTCGAAATATGGGGTCTCTATATATAACCCCATGCTTTATATAAATCAATGTTGATTTATATAAAGCATGGGGGGGGGGGGATACAAAATGTAGGGGTCTGCAATGGGGCCCATGTCCCCACCTTTTCTGGAGTGGAATCAAGAAGACAATTAATATAGCTAATACTGTTCCATATGCATGAACACCATTCTGTTTTTTTCATTCTAAATATCTTAACGGTACACTGCAATTTAGCCCTCATAAATATTCAGTATGTTTCAACTGCTTGGGAAGTCCTTGAATTTGTATCTTAGTATTTCATCATGATGTTTTAGTATGTAAAACATGGAGTTGCCAGGGGATGAATCCCGACCCTTGGTTTATATGATGCTTTATTGCATTTTGTACATTGTAGGAGCGCATTAAGGTAACTTATTACTGCGTCTCTCCCACTTTTACATAATTTGAAATACACAGCATTCATTACAATCTTACATACATATTGAATACAACATGTGACGGCCGGAGAGAACAATATTGAAAAATAATTCAGGTAATTGGTGGAGGGTGGGGGGGGAGGGGGGGGTGCTCGGGATGACCATCTGCGCGTCTACGACGAGAGATATGTATGTCGTTAATATGCTAATATCGGTCGCTTAAGATTTGCTAGGGGTAGTTAATTTTTCTTTGTTGTTAGCTATGTGTATAATTATATTCTTATTCAAATCGTTTTGTCGTTTTGACAAACTCACCTAAACATATCTGAGCTTCAATGTTTAATTTTGTAATTTTTTCATCGTTTCCAAATAGCAATGCTTGGGTTGATGGCATCAGATCGGTACCATAAATTCTATTAATATTTTCCAGAAGGACAACTCTTTGATTTCTAAATAGGGGGCAGTGAAATAAGTAGTGGTCAACAGTTTCATCAGCATATCCACAGTTGCACTGAGACGTTTGTGAAATAAAGTTGTTGAACATATGTCGTTTTAGGTTGCTACAACCATTTCGCAGACGACAGAGTATAACATTTTCTTTTCGACTGCATACGTAAAACCAAGGCGGTGGCTTCGAGATTGGCCATATGTTCTGTAAATGACATTTAAAAGCAACTAACGAAGGACAGTTTCTAACAGATTCCGGAAGGGTATTCCAGTCACGCACAGAAGAAGGGAAGAAAGATCTACGAAAGACTTCAGTACGACATCTGTACGATGTAAACTGGGTTGGATTGCGTAAGCTATAAGGGTTTCGCACATTAGTAGCAATAGGAAGATTATCCTCGAGAGAAGAAGTAGTCATGCCATTAGATATTCGGTAAAACATAATCAGCCTGTGAATATAACGCCTTCGAAATAATTTTTCAAAGCCTGCCTCAGTATAAAGTGCTTCAAGTCTAACACTTCTTGTCAAACCAGTAATAGTTCTCAGTGCCTCTTTTTGGATATTCTCCAGCCGATCAAGTTCATTTTGTGACAAATTGTCCCAGACCACGTCGGCATATTCTAAGCTAGGTCTGATGAAACTTTTGTACATTATTTCGAGTGTTTTTCTGTCTAAAATGTATTTCAGCCCTTTAAAGATCGATAACTTTTGCTGTGCTTTGATAACAAGATCTTCGACATGGTCGTTCCATTTTCCTTTATTGTTGAACGTAACCCCAAGATGTTTATGATTCGAAGACAGGGTGATGGTTTTATTTTCAAAATCAATAGGAAAAGACGATGGTTCACGACGCAGAGAAGCTAAAACGGTGACGGTTTTTGTTGCATTAAAATCGACAAACCATGTTCTCGCCCAGTTAGATATCAGGTCCAGGTCATGATAGATTGAGACAGTCTGGTGGGTTAAGGTATCAGAGATGATGTATAGACAGGTATCGTCGGCAAATAATCGAATATTATTCAAAATATTACTGGGAAGATCATTGATAAATAACAGAAAGAGAAGCGGACCAAGGACAGAGCCCTGTGGTACTCCTGTGTGAAGTCTTAATATCGTAGATTCCTTACCCTGCAATACTACCCGCTGGCAACGATTTTTCAAATAACTTACAAACCATTTCAGGAGGTTGCCAGAGATGCCATATTGTTGTAACTTAGAAAGTAAGCCGCGATGCCACACACGATCAAAAGCCTTAGATATGTTGAAAAATAAAAACAGTACTTCTTTTTGTTCGTCTAGTGCCTTCGTTATATGAAAATGTAAATCGAGTAATTGTGTTATGGTTGAATTATTTGGAAGGAAGCCGAATCGTGATGTGACGTTATATCATGTCTAACGTAATTATACAGATACTTAAAGAAACTCTTTCCATAACTTTACTCAAACAACTTAGAAGCGATATGGGACGATAGTTGGCCGCTAAGTGGCAGTCGCCTTTCTTAAACAATGGTGTTACATTGGCTACTTTCCATGCAGACGGAAATGATGCCGTTTTCAAAGAGTGATTGAAAAAGCGAGCCAGAATTGCTGATAGAACATGCCTAGATTCGTGGAGACACCTGGGACTTATTTTGTCAGGTCCAATGGCTTTGGATGTGTCCAGGTTAGAAAGTACGTCATATATGTCACTGGTGGTAACAAAAATGTTATCTAGTGATTTATCGGTAAACATTGACAATGGAGGCAACACCGCTGAAGAATCGTCAATTATGGTGATGTTAGAAAAATATGTGTTTAAAATTTCAGCCTTTTCGCAGCTCTCATAAGCAAAGGAATCATCATCTCTTTTCAAAGGCGGTATATCATTGAGGTTGGAGTTACTATTTTTTAGAAAGGACTTGCTTAGCTTCCACCAATCTTTGGAACCATACTTACCGGATTGAATTTGTTCGGCTGTTTTTGATTTCAGATCGTTTTTGGCGGTATTAATTAACAAATTTACATGATTTCTCTGACATTTAAATTTGAGAATATCAACTTCAAGATTAGTTCTCCTAGATTTTTTAAAAAGTTTATCTCGAATTCTCATTTCGTGTTTAATTTTATTTGATATCCAGGGTTTATCGTTGGGATTTATGATAATGATCTTCTGAGGTATGGAAGTTGTAGCTGCCACTGTTAGATTATGAGTAATACACTGGCACCATATATTCACATCGTTATTATCATTTAGATCGTCCCAGTTTGAGTTTGCTAGGATATTTCTAAATTTGTCCCAATCGACCTGGTCATAATTCCAGATTTGGCGTTGGTACGATTTTTGCTTAGGGATTCGCGAATTTAGGATGGTGTAGGTCGGAGCATGGTCACTGCAAAATGGTACTAACACTCCACATTCACGTATTAGGTTAAGTCTGTTGCATATGACTGGGTCAAGAAGTGAATTTGAGACCGGTCGCGTGGCTTCTGTTATTAACTGATTAAGGCCCAGAGAATATATAATATCGCGTAAGTGATGTTTATTGGGATTTAACAGATCATCATTTATATCACCAGTGATTATGATGTTTTTGTCTGGATTAGAGTCAAGAACTGCTTCAATATTATCGGATAAAATGTGCCATTTATCAACTAACGTGTCCGGTGGGCGATAAATTACGCACAACAATGTCTTGGGTTTATCATGAATTTCGAGCCAAATCATCTCCAGTTCTCGGCTTTCATACTCGAATTTACGGGTGGCAACAATACTTTGTTTCACATAGATACAGTCCCGACCCTTAGGGGCTCCTTCTAACCTAAAGCATGGCTCGCATCTCATAACCCCATAGAGTACGAAAGCTTACTTAATAAAACATTCATATGAATTCACTAATCCGGGGACAGGGATTAAGTCATTTTTTGTGCCAATGCTAATCCAGGGCAAAATTGAATTAAAAACTCAATGTCAATCCCAAACTTTGTATGTTTTATGACTGAAATACTAGGAGTTATGACAACAACTAAAGAAACCCATGATTTTATAAGACGGAGAAACAATATGACCTTCGTTAAAAATGGTTTGCAAATTTGAAAACATGCCAAAAACTGAAATGACCTATATTTGAGTAAAATACTCCCATTTTGAACTTCTACTCCTCAGATATATGCCCCACCCGCTATCTCCTAAACTCAACATCACCCTATTAACACACCCGTACATAAGAACCTACCTGTAGTGTACCCTCACTCACTTCCAGGTAGGTTCTTATGTAGTGAGTGAGGGTACAGATAGGTTCTTATACATACATGTATGTATATGTTACTGTAGTGAGTGAGGGTACAGGTAGGTTCTTGCGTACATACATGTTTGTATATGTAGTGAGTGAGGGTACATTGCGATGCCTATCGTACACACACGTGTACAATTTCAAGCCTAACAATCCTCACTATGAATGCCTATATTTGTACATTCAGCAGAACTCCAAATAACGCTGTGAGCGGTCTAATCAACACAAATTATCAACAAAAGCGCATAAACTTGTCAGAAAATGCTAATACTTCCCATTCGTTATACCTGGAAATAATGTCAGGCATTATAGGGTTAAAACAGGTGAAGATAATGGTCCATCCACCACAAAAAACATGATCATTATTCAGTAAATCAATATAAACAAGCAAGCAGTGAAACCTATGTAAGACACAGTGTAGAAGATTTCAGGTTCATCATTTATTCATTTTTCCCAATGTTCATGCAATAACATTGAGCAACAGAAATGTGCTTTGAGTTTCTATATAGTACAAGTACTTATTTGAGAGAATTCATCGATCTTTCTTAACAAAGTACATCCATACGAAAATGTGCGATATTGAACCTGAAATATAATAGTAACCGGGAAATAATTAAAGAAGATAGCAGGACTCTGGTTACTGTGACTCCGGTTACAGTTTGTCCGGGGCTAAATGTTGAGACAACACTTTACTCAAAACAGAGTATGCAACAATAGTAATATATGAACAAAGCTTTATGATTATTCTAAATGTACATGTATTTGGATAATATGCTGCTTTCTATCATGTTTAGTTAAAAAAAAAAGGACATGACCCCCAGACCACTATAGCTCAAATGAGATTTCTCTTTGAAACATTGATTAAACAAAGTACATCTATAGCAAAATATATATGCAATATTGAACTTGATATGGGACCAATTAAGTATTACTTAAGCAAAAATTTTGAATTTTTCACCCCCTTTCCCCCTACCATATGCAAAATTTAATCCAGCATACATAGGAAAAAATCCACATGTTTAGACCCCCCTCCCCTCTCGCTGCGTACGTAATACTTGAATGCCCCTATATAGCAACAGGGAGATAGATAGCGTGAATCGGGTTACCATGACTCAGGTTACAGTTTGTGACCTCATGACCCAGTGGCCATGTTTAATTTATGCGAAACCATCACAGATTTCTCGTTGCCAAGATATCTTTAAAATGACTCGCCCTAGGCACACCAAACTTGCAGTGCACATCCATATGCTCGTGACCCAGAATCCCATTGAATCTGGACCCGATCAGTTGGAAACTTTGGTGGCCATCTTTAATTTATGCTAAACCATTAACGTTGTGTATCTTGAGCACCATTTCGCTGTTCATTGTGAATCTTGGTATAGATCATCGATGCATCAAGAAACTTCAAAGGAATGACCAAACCAGTTTCCCTTATTTGGTAAAATCCTTGGCGGCCATCTTAAATCCATGCAAAATCTTTAATGATGCATATCTCTGATACCATTTATGAAACTTGGTATACAGCATAAAAGTATCAAGATATTTGCTATGAATTTTCTCTGAGTGGCGGGAAGGAGAACTATGATACATGGGTGGCGGAACGGCGGGGCAATAATTCCAGGACCACTGATCACAGTATGCTAGAGTCGGGGCAATGTCACAGCGTCTGAATGTACGATTTCATGCTGGACGAGTTCGAGTTATATTGTTTTGCTGTACTAAACACCCCTGGCATTACGTAATTCAAGATTTGCAAAATATCTATACCACACCTTTTAACGATGTCCGCAGGTGGTAAATGAAAGTAATTAACATTTTGAATGTTGTTGCATTCATAATTGTGCAATATGAGAAAAAAACAAAGAAAAAATACAGGTTGGTGTGCATTTTTTGGCTGTAGACAACGTTAATTGGACTGACCCATGCTCAATTTGATAACCCAGAAATCATAGAGAATAGCCCTAGTTTTGAAGCATATTCATGAAAAATTCATATAAATAGCTTTTTCTTATATTCTAATTGTTCACAGATAATCACAATGTCTATTAAAAATTTTCAAATTGGATGGATGTTGCATGGTGTGCAAAATTCTCAGCTAGAAGGCTTTTTAAGGGAAATCCCAATCTCTTAACCTAGGAAAGGGAGATAACCCAATAGGAAAAACAAGCAAAGTGGCTGCCAAAGCCAAAAACCACCAGAGGACATCCAAGTAGGTGGTACACATTATGTGTAGTATTTGAGATGTATGATGACTCAGTCAGTAAAATCAATTCAAACGGAACAATTCAACGTGATGTATGTGCAGGTCGATTTACACATATACTCAAGAAAAACTTAATGCAAGCACATGTATCGCACCCAAAAGAATCCAAAGGCCTCGGGATTGAAATGACAGGCATCAGTATGACAGGTCTGCCTTATTCTGGCAAGATGTTAGGACAGGGTCTCCTCTTTGTGCTCATTATTCTTAGGTTGTACACCATATCATAATTGAAGTGACAGGCCTCAGTATTGAAATGACAGGCCTGCTTTATATCTGGCAGGGTGTTATGTCAGGGTCTCATCATTGTGGTCATTATTCCTAGCTTGTACACCATATCATAATGAAGAATGAAAGGGCAGGCCTCTGGACTGAAATGAGAGGCCTGCCTTATATCTGATAGGATGTTAGGATGGTCTCACTTATGTGGTCATTATTCCTAGGTTGTACACCATATCATAATGAGGAATGAAATGACAGGCCTCGGGATTAAAATGACAGGCCTGCCTTATATCTGATAGGATGTTAGGATGGTCTCACTTTTGTGGTCATGATTATTCCTGGGTTGTACACCATATGATAATGAGGAATGAAATGACAGGCCTCAGTATTGAAATGACAGGCCTGCCTTATATGTGATAGGATGTTAGGATGGTCTCACTTTTGTGGTCATTATTCCTAGGTTGTACACCATATCATAATGAGGAATGAAATGACAGGCCTCAGGATTAAAATTACAGGCCTCAGTATTGAAATGACTGGCCTGCATTATATCTGATAGGATGTTAGGATGGTCTCACTTTGGTGGTCATTATTCCTAGGTTGTACACCACATCATAATGAGGAATGAAATGCCAGGCCTCTGGATTGAAATGGCAGGCCTCAGTATATTGAAATGACATGCCTGCCTTATATCTGACAGGATGGTGTCACTTTTGTGGTCATTATTCCTAGGTTGTACACCATATGATAATGAAGAATGAAATGACAGGCCTCTGGATTGAAATGACAGGCCTCATGATTGAAATGACAGGCCTGCCTTATATGTGTTAGGATGGTGTCACTTTTGTGGTCATTATTCCTAGGTTGTACACCATATGATAATGAGGAATGAAATGACAGGCCTCTGGATTGAAATGACAGGCCTCATGATTGAAATGACAGGCCTGCCTTATATGTGATAGGATGTTAGGCCTTTTGTGGTCATTATTCCTAGGTTGTACACCATATGATAATGAGGAATGAAATGACAGGCCTCTGGATTGAAATGACAGGCCTCATGATTGAAATGACAGGCCTGCCTTATATGTGTTAGGATGGTGTCACTTTTGTGGTCATTATTCCTAGGTTGTACACCATATGATAATGAGGAATGAAATGACAGGCCTCTGGATTGAAATGACAGGCCTCATGATTGAAATGACAGGCCTGCCTTATATGTGATAGGATGTTAGGATGGTGTCACTTTTGTGGTCATTATTCCTAGGTTGTACAGCATATCATAATGAGGAATGAAATGACAGGCCTCAGGATTAAAATGACAGGCCTCAGTATTGAAATGACTGGCCTGCCTTATATCTGATAGGATGTTAGGATGGTCTCACTTTTGTGGTCATTATTCCTAGGTTGTACGTACCATATCATAATGAGGAATGACATGACAGGCTTCATGATTACGACTTCAGACACAAAGGTGGAGTGTATCTGTGTATCTATATTACCAGAAGTACAGATTAAAATACAGATATTTTATAAACTTCTGACATTACTAAATGCAGCGGCTTGAGCTAGGGAGCAGTAGTTTTTTTTCTTCCTTTTTTAGCCCAGCATCACCAGATCACCATCAAATCAATTTTCGTCCATCCGTCGTACCGTCCGTCCGTCCGTCCTCCGTCGTCAGTCCGTCCATAAACAATTCTTGTTATCGCGATTTCTCAGGAACTACTTCATGGATCTTTCTCAAATTTGGCACACAGGTTCCCCTTGGGGTCTAGTTGTGCAAGACACCTTTTCTGGTCCGATTCTAAAATCCAATATGGCCACCAGGCAGCCATCTTGGATTCCCAATGAAACTTTGTTATCGTGATTTCTCGGGAAGTACTGCATGGATCTTTCTCAAATTTTGTACACAGGTTCCCCTTGGGGTCCAGTTGTGCAAGATACCATTTTTGGTCCAATTCAAAAATCCAATATGGCCGCCAGGTGGGAATTTTCACTTGAAAAATTCTTATCGTGAATTCTCAGGAACTGCTTCATGGATCTCTCTGAAATTTGGTACACAGGTCCCACATGGGACCTAGCTGTGCAAGATACCTTTTTCGGTCCGATTCGAAAATCCAACTTACGCTTCAAATTAATATGGTATTCCCAAGTTGTGACGTTGCATCACAAGAGTCATCGGCGGATACTACGGTGGAGCATATTCTATAAATTGACAATAGAGAATATCCATACCTTCATCTTCTATATCAAGGAGTTCAAATGATTCCAAATTAAAACGTATTTATTCAAATTTTAAATCAGTTTACTTTAGTCCATGCCGTTGCAAGTAAACTGCCTCACCGTTTCGTACGAAGGGACGTCACTCTTGTGACACAACCTCACAACTCAACAACTGTAGACTACTGTGTGTTTTGATCCAAGGGATTCTGACACTTTCAAAGTTTCAACATTACTGCATGGACCGGATCCCTTCAGTATTAAGTTTTGCACCATTTTAATATTTTCGAGCATGGTATCTTAAAAGAGATATCTCAAACTAGCCCAGTAAACAGAACAGAATTAGCATTCGCTCCTAATTATAAAATCTTAAGTATGTTTCATATAGCTCATGCCAAAGTGTCAGAGATTTGTCTTCGCTTCCAGTACCCAATGATGACAAGTGCAACCGACAACTGACAACCGACATCAATTACAGTTTCTAGAAATCTTGAAACTCCTGAAACTTAGAAAGATAATATCTTGGTGTTTTCCAGTGTCCCTTTCTCGATCTTTTTCGCTCAAATTCGAAATTCTGCGAACAAAATTACAAATCAATCACTTGTTCTTAGTAATAATGGACAAAGAGATCCTCTTGTCACTAGCTTACAATTATCGGACAATGGTGGGTGCCAATCTTTTGTTTAAAATCATTTTTTATTATGTTCAATAAGCTGAGTAATCGAACATGATTTCAGCCTCCGTATATATTCTTAAAATGCTGCTAACAAGATTTGTATGATTTAGTAAACATTTTTAACAAAGTTATAATAATAAAAGCAATCTTGATGATCACTTTTCTATTATTTTATTACTTCTGATAATAGCATTGCCACAAACCCTGCAAGCCATGGGACACAGCATCCGATTGAGATGAATGCATTTTGTCCCCTTGTATATAGCTAAATAACATTTGCCTATGTAGTATGTGATGGCTATTATTTATGTAGATATATAATATGTTTTAATGTATTTTATCAATATAACTAAATATTTATGTTAAATTAAGATGAACAATTAAGTATCCAAATATTCATCACTATGTCCTTGTGATATACTAACTTCTGCTATGTATTCTTTAATCATGCCAAATTATAGAAAATAATATAAAATAAGATTAATTGTTTTTGTAAATATTTCCACTTTGATACATATTCATACAAATTCATAGTACAAAAATACAGGAAGGGGGAAATGTCCGAAAGAGGGCAATGTCTGCAGTGAAAAATGTGTGCAGGGGAAATGTCAACAGCACCTTTCCCAAATGGCCCATTTCAAAGCAATTATACAGGTAGCTGTGGTGGTTGTTGGTCCTCAAAAAAGTGAACCAACACGGCTAGCCCCTTCAAGTTATTGCATTTTGTTTTTTGTACATTTACATTTAATTGTGTGAATCTGTCATGGTTGCGTTAATTATTATTAATAAACTTTTATCAATTGATCAACATTTGTTTTACTTGTTCTTCGGGAACATGCATGAAGTACATGTATGCACGAATGAAAATCAGAATTTCTTTTCAGAAATGTACGCTAAATTTAACCATTGGAAAATGAAGAGCACAATTACATAGTTACTTTCGATACCAGTACCATATCAGTCTTTTGAAGTGTATGGTTTCATGAATCCCTCCACTGAAACATATATAAAAGACCCCTAATAATTATTTTATCTTCACATATATTTCAACAAACAAGTACCGTATATTTGTACTTCAAAAGGAAAATAGCGATGGAATCCGCTCAATTAATCCAGACGAAACTGAGTATGTTCTGTGAAATCGCATGCTTGCATCATTTCAAGGTTTGTAAAGTCCAGAATCTTTCTGCATATTGATATATACTCCACAATAATTTGAGCCCGAGAGATATTTCGCTATTATTCATTCTGAGGCATAACCTCCACAATTGGTCTGACATCAGCATCATTGCTATTGAATATTTTTTGGACAGTGTGTGTGTTTTGGGGGAAGGGGGGGGGCTTAGCATGTCCTTTTGTTGTAAGTTCCTCTGTCCAACACTCTTATTATGAGTTGCATAGTAAAACCACACTGGTGGTTCAAAAGAATGGAGAAATAAAGTACATACAATTCAGCATCTTCAGTATCTATTCTTTTAGTGTGCATCATAATTACAGTATCCATGAAAAACTTGAATATAATGTTTGAAATATTGAGTTTCATATCTTTTACTATGAAAAAGTCTGAAAATATTGAGTTTCATGTCTTTAACCTATGAAAAAGTCTGAAATATCGAGTTTATAGACTGGCGCGCAAAAAAATTGAGTTCATCTCTTTTCGAAAATTGAGTATATTATAAATTTTGGGCTAGAATAACCCCTGAAGTAATTTAATAATTTGAAAGAGACTCGGGGCAAAAATATAAAAAATATAGGACATTTTTCAGAAATATAGGAAAATATAGGACAACTAAAAAAAAAAGGACATATAGGACATAATTGAAGGCCTGCAAATGTTACATGTATATTTCAGAACAAAGCAATAATTTGTCATACAAAATGTGGTTCAGATTACATGAAGACAGGACCAGTAGAAGAGTATCGAGAGTGACATGAAAGACAAGAACATAAACCTGATAAATGGTCTAACCATTTCTGAAAACTGGTCACCCATGCTAGGGTATATAGCCTAATTAATTGGATTATCTGAAAAGCAAATATTACTGAGGAGTACAAAATCTAATGAAAACGGGTAGATGAATTATGCCTATTACCATATCTCTAAAATACAGAGAGAACATGAAGTTAGTCATCTCCACAGTCTTCATTTGAAGCTGCCAATACAGGATTTTGCTGAATAAGAGAATAATCCTGATGAATCAGCCTTTAACATGTTTAACTTAGATTTACAAAAAGAACACAATCAATGTGAATTAGTTTCCATGGGATGAAAAAGGATAGAAACAATCCATTAAAAATATGTAATGTGAACTTGACAGCAAGGTCCCACTGGCATATCTATAGTCGTACTTGTATTATTATGAGAAACCATCTGAGCAAAGAGCAAATTTTGCTGCGTCATTGGTATAGAACCCAAAGCTACTGAGATGACTGATGAGAGTCAAACTGAGAGACACCTTCCCTATCTGGATACTGGTCGATACTGACAGCATGGATGATGATGACAAGGCTCTCCATCAACTGGGATATAACTACAATACTTGTGGAGAAGACCTGTGAGGAGAGAGGAAAATATGTTACATAAGTACCGTTTGTTCACAGTTATGTTCTCTTGTGGACAACAAGCCCCAGCCTACTGATGAAATCCGAAACATATTATCCATTCAAATCACCCTCTCAGACTAAGGGATTACTAGGTATTAATGCAGCGACCCTGGCGTAACATCATCATGAACCATCCCCAGCTCATAAATCCACCAGACAAAGAGGAACATTTAAGATCCAAATTAGTGTAGTCCCCAATACCCTCAACAATAATTTGCTTGTTTTAGTAACCTAACAGCAGCTCCATAATTGAGCCCCAAACTCCTGCTGGATGTAAGTCCTGAATTAGTGGTCTCCAATACCATCAACAATAGTTTGCTTGTTTTAGTAACCTAACAGCAGCTCCTTATTACTGAGTCCCAACATCCTGTAAGGCATGTCTGTCAATTCAAACATCGGGCCTGTCATTTCAATTTTGAGGCCCAGCTGCCACTAAATTCCTCATTATGATATGTCTTACAACCTAGGAATAAATGACCACAAAGAGGAGACCCTGACAGAGCATCCTACCAGATATAAGGAAGGTCTGTCATTTCAATCCCGAGGCCTGTCATTTCATTCCTCATTATCATATGGTGTACAACCTAGGAATAATGACCACAAAGATGAGACCATCCTAACATCCTGTAAGATATAAGATAGGCCTGTCATTTCAATCCAGAGGCCTGTCATTTCAATCCAGAGGCCTGTCATTTCATTTCTCATTATCATATGGTGTACAACCCAGGAATAATGACCACAAAAGTGAGACCATCCTAACATCCTATCAGATATAAGGCAGGCATGTCATTTCAATCATGAGGCCTGTCATTTCAATCCAGAGGCCTGTCATTTCATTCCTCATTATCATATGGTGTACAACCCAGTAATAATGACCACAAAAGTGAGACCATCCTAACATCCTATCAGATATAAGGCAGGCCTGTCATTTCAATCCAGAGGCCTGTCATTTCAATCCAGAGGCCTGTCATTTCAATCATGAGGCCTGTCATTTCAATCCAGAGGCCTGTCATTTCATTCCTCATTATCATATGGTGTACAACCTAGGAATAATGACCACAAATGTGATACCATCCTAACATCGTATCAGATATAAGCAGGCCTGTCATTTCAATACTGAGGCCTGTCATTTCAATCCACAGGCCCGTCATTTCATTCCTCATTATGATATGGTTTACAACCTAGGAATAATGACCACAAACGTGAGACCATCCTAACATCCTATCACGTATAAGGCAGGCCTGTCATTTCAATCCACAGGTCTGTCATTTCATTCCTCATTATGATATGGTTTACAACCTAGGAATAATGACCACAAAAGTGAGACCATCCTAACATCCTATCAGATATAAGGCAGGCCTATCATTTCAATCCAGAGGCCTGTCATTTCATTTCTCATTATTATATGGTGTACAATCCAGGAATAATGACCACAAACGTGAGACCATCCTAACATCCTATCAGATATAAGGCAGGCCTGTCATTTCAATCATGAGGCCTGCCATTTCAATCCAGAGGCCTGTCATTTCATTCCTCATTATGATATGGTGTACAACCCAGGAATAATGACCACAAAAGTGAGACCATCCTATCAGATATAAGACAGGCCTGTCATTTCAATACTGAGGCCTGTCATTTCAATCCAGAGGCCTGTCATTTCATTCCTCATTATGATATGGTGTACAACCTAGGAATAATGACCACAAAAGTGAGACCATCCTAACATCCTATCACATATAAGGCAGGCCTGTCATTTCAATCCTCATTATCATATGGTGTACAACCCAGGAATAATGACCACAAAAGTGAGACCATCCTATCAGATATAAGGCAGGCCAGTCATTTCAATCATGAGGCCTGTCATTTCATTCCTCATTATGATATGGTGTACAACCTAGGAATAATGACCACAAAAGTGAGACCATCCTAACATCCTATCAGATATAAGGCAGGCCAGTCATTTCAATCCTGAGGCCTGTCATTTCATTCCTCATTATGATATGGTGTACAACCTAGGAATAATGACCACAAAAGTGAGACCATCCTATCAGATATAAGGCAGGCCTGTCATTTCAATACTGAGGCCTGTCATTTCAATCCAGAGGCCTGTCATTTCATTCCTCATTATGATATGGTGTACAACCTAGGAATAATGACCACAAAAGTGAGACCATCCTAACATCCTATCACATATAAGGCAGGCCTGTCATTTCAATCATGAGGCCTGTCATTTCAATTCAGAGGCCTGTCATTTCATTCCTCATTATCATATGGTGTACAACCCAGGAATAATGACCACAAAAGTGAGACCATCCTAACATCCTATCAGATATAAGGCAGGCATGTCATTTCAATCCAGAGGCCTGGCTGGTGTGGGGAGGGGGGTGCTGATTTGGTTTCAATACGATGAATCATTCTAATCATTACGGTACTGTAATTGTTCTGCTCAATCTGTTGGGCGCTGTGATTAGCTAAATAAAGAAGTCTGAAGTCCGTCATTTCAATCCAGAGGCCTGTCATTTCATTCCTCATTATCATATGGTATACAACCCAGAAATAATGACCACAAAAGCGAGACCATCCTAACATCCTATTGGATATAAGGCAGGCCTGTCATTTCAATCATGAGGCCTGTCATTTCATTCCTCATTATCATATGGTGTACAACCCAGGAATATTATAATGACCACAAAAGTGAGACCATCCTAACATCTTATCAGATATAAGGCAGGCCTGTCATTTCAATCATGAGGCCTGTCATTTCAATCCAGAGGCCTGTCATTTCATTCCTCATAATATCATATGATAAATACCTCCATGATTTGACCCATCCTCGTCTGGAAGGCAATAAATTGAAGTTATCTGGCAACCAACTATGCCTGTTTGGATCCATTTTCGTAATTCCCACGGTTGAAACCACGTGATGACGCTTTTCTGAGTAAACTACACATTTATTGATTTACGCTGAACCCGTCATACATATTCAAGCAAAGCACATGTTCACCTCACACTGTGAGTCACAGTGCGCACATGTTGTTCTCTAGCTTGGTTGTTCTCATGCATATTCATATGATGTGCACAGATTTTAATGACGGGAAATACAAACGAAGTACAAATGATCGAAATTCCAAACAGTATTCAGCACAAGATGGACATATATGGTAATTCACGAACTCGGTATACAATTAGGAAAGAATATTAAATCCATGCCATGGCAATGGAAATGATATTAATGACACACAATTTCGGATAAACAATTGATGTACAATTGTCTCCGTGACAACAACAACAATACAAAGATGATGGCATCTAAAGATCAGATTGATTTCGAGCAAGTTAAAGTAGCGCAGTTGAAGGTGTATCTCCGTGATCGAAGCCTACCTGTGTCGGGGAATAAAGGCCGAGTTGGTTGCACGCTCTAGGGGCGCTGATTTAATGAAGTTGCCTGTACTGACAGAGGAAGCGGCTCAGAAAACCCAACCGAGCAGTGAGAAGTTGACAACCCCTTTGGGAGAAAAACTGCCTGAGCCCGCCGATCTGAGAGATGGTTGGGTGGATGAAACGAATATTCCCAAGTTTGCCGAGAACGAACTTTATAATTTTTTAGTTTTAAGCAAACATCGGACTTTTGATCACCAGGGATTAGGGGCCCGGAGGGCTCTGAGGGCAAAGGTTTTTTTATGAAGATAGGCATATTCATAGCATATTATGCCACCCCATCACAGACAAATGCAGTCACTGCTTCGTCAAATGTCAATGTCTGCCATCATTACCAACAGCCAATAAGAAGGACAGGCCAGATTACCATGTTTGGGTTTGTTTGTCCAAGGTAACTGGGAGAGTTCATTCAGCAAACTGCACCTGTACTGCTGGGTAGGTCTTTGTTGAATAGATCAATTGGCATGGATTTAATATTCTTTACTAAGTGTACGGTACAGAGTTTGTGAATTACCATATATGTATATTTTAAATATGATAAAAATTAGATAACCAGTGTACCTACATGTAGTCTTCCATCCACAAGAGATTCTGTCAACTTGGGGGGGGGGGAGGACCAGAACCCATCTTGTGCTGAATATTGTTTGGAAATTGGATCATCAGTGTATTTGTGAATGTACTGGTGGGGGGTCAAGGGATATTCACAACACGTACCACACTGTCACATGTTGTTGATGTGATAATAATAATGGTAAACAAAAGACCATCAATTTCTAGTCCATTTTCTAGCGATATACTGAATAGTTGATGTTCATTGTTTTTTCAGAGCTGGGGAATCCTGTAACCACGTTGCTGCTCTCTTGTATGCCCTCATTGATATCAGTGATAAGAAAGAGGCAGGTGAATACTCCTCAACATCAGAAGCTTGCAAGTGGAATAAACCAAGGAAAAGAAAATTGTCGCCAATCAAAAGTCAGGATATGAAATTCCAAAAATTTGAATGGAAGAAAACAAAGCACATAAAATCTGTCAAAACTATGCAGACTATGACCCATCCCATCATGGACATTGATTTATTCAAAACAAATTTATCTACAGTCTATCCACAAGCTGCATGGCTACAAAATTTTCCTCCAGCAGATACAGTCAGTGAGAAGGAAACAGTCCAATTACCCACATTACACAGCATTGACTTTATGTTTGCAGACAATGTAGACCTTGCGAGCAAAGAATGTGTAGATTTTTTTCAGGTTTATTTCAATGAACTGCAAACTTCAGAGTCTGAAGCGGAAATAATAGAGACAGCAACGCGAGGACAGACCAGCAATGACTTGTGGATGGAGGCAAGAAAAGGACGATTGACATCTTCAGTTTTCGGAACAATTGTGAGGCGGAAGGAAGAAACTCCTCCAGATAATCTGCTGAAAGTGTTGCTTGGTTATGTTCCTCAATGTGAAACAAGTGCGATGAGATGGGGAAAAGAACAGGAGGCTGTTGCCAGGGATTGTTATGTGTCTCATCAGCTGGAGAAACACCCACCTCTCACCATACGCGAGTGTGGACTTGTGGTGCCCCCTTCCCACCCACATCTTGGTACTAGTCCAGATGGGCTTGTGTACTGCCCCCACTGTCCTCAGTATAATGGACTATTAGAAATTAGATGTCCGTATCGCTTTCTTCACCAAATGCCAACTGAGGCATCCAGAAATGCAAACTTTTACTGTCACCTTTCAAGTACTGGAACTGTTGAGCTGAAGAAACAGCATGCGTACTATTACCAAGTTCAAGGGCAACTTGCTATCACAAAACGAAAATGGTGCGACTTTGTGGTTTGGACTACATGTGGTATGTCCATTGAGAGGATCAAGTTTGATGCAGATTTGTGGGAAAATGAAATGCTGCTAAAACTGAATACTTTCTTTAAGATGGCGCTTCTACCAGAGTTGTTCTCTTCACGTGTTGAGAGGAAACTTAAGTTGTATTCGTAGTAAGCTTTATTATAGCATAGCATAACAGTGGAACTGAGAGGGGAGACCACCTGTCGCATAGGACTGTCCTGTTAAAAGAACTGTGGTATCATCAAAAACTATGTATTTAGAGGTAATAACAGAAGAGGACAAAACTAGGGTTAGAAGAAAGTTGTATGTGCACATGTATGTATGCTTCATTCTCTTGCACATTTCTGGTAAGGATTCACTGACAACACAACAAAATCAAATTTAACTGAATCGGTACCCGGTACCATTTTATTTTTGATGTGAAGTCAGCCTCAGCAAGAGCATTAATTAATAAAGTTACAAGAAATTTGGAATTTCTACCCCCCCCCCCCCACCACCTACAGTACTAGTACCGGTACCCTGACTGTTAAAAGCAAAAGTATAACAGCTGTTACATGTATCACATGCATATGGTAATCCCTCTAATATTTCAATTCCGCTATCAAAATTCAATCACCACCCCCCAATTTTGGGAACAGAATTCAATCAGCTGCTCTATAAATTTGATCACAATAAAAATCCTTGAAATAACACATAAATAATGGATTATGCATAATCACCCCCAGATTTTAAGGTGGGATATTTCACTTCCTGTGATAGAATTATTAGAGGGATTACTGTATGTTATGTGGCATATTATCACATTAATTAGACTCTGGTAAAAGAAAGGATAATCCTTATATCACATATTAGCAGGGTCGGTGTCCAATAGGACAGCCGACCTGTTCTGTTACATGTACATGTACTAGACACAATAATGTTATCACAGACCACAATATTCAGTTAAATGGCACAAGGGCATATTATGATATCCTATTCATATCACATATTGATATTCAGAACTATTCAACAAGTATTTAATTATGTGCCTAATAAGAGGGGGTCCAAATATGGATTTTTAATTTTGTACTCAATGGAAATGGCAAAAGGAAGAGGGGTGGGGGGAAGGGGTTGGTGAACATTTTTTAATTCTCTATTCAATCACATATGTACATACAATGAGTCCTGTCAAATTATACTGATACCAGTCCTCTTATAAGTTATCACATTTGAGCTTATCACATGTTTAAGTATCACATAGTGTAGGCCTATTCAGAAGGATTATTTACAGAGGAGAGAGAGAATTATTATATAGGGCATATTTATATCGCCCTGGATAAAAAATCTGGCATATTTTGTGTAACATCAGTCCTCACATAATTCATCACATTAAGCTTATCACATGTTTAAATATCACATGCATGTAGTGTATTCATAATAATTATTAAAGAGGGCGTATTATATATCAAACTGGATTAAAAAGTTGGCATATTTTGTGTAATGTCATGTTCAAACCAATTATCTTTAGATTTGCCACAGATTTCCCATTGCTGTCTTTACTCTGTGTGTGAAGTGTATCTCAGAAGTTTCTAACTACCTGATCATCAGTTCTTTCCAAGTCAAGACCGGTCCCCCCCCCCGCCCCGCCCACTCCCCACAAACAACCCTGAGATAAAAACTTACAGGTGTTCCCCTTGAATTTGTGTAAGTTAGTGATGGGAAAACCAGGTATACAAATTGTATGTTTTGTTGAGAGATGATGTTAACTGTTGCAGTATTTAAGAACATACATGTACTATGATATTTGTGAGAAATGAGAGAAAACGTTTTGGCCTAATATATAGATCTGTTATCACAGGACTGATAAACATGACTTCTGTCATGACATGTAAGCTGCTGTGCCTGATAGTAAATCCATGTGATACTAAAAATTTCTTGTTACAAAGTTTCTTGCTTTCAGATCTTAAGTGTGTTAAAGAGGTTTGTGATATTTGGCCCCCAAATAATTGCTGGTCAATATTACACCACAACCACTGGATGTTTATTACTGTATGAAAAAAAATCTACTGACAAAATTAGTGGTAACAGATTGTTTACGGCAGGGATGTCATTAGAAGGCGGTTGGCGTCCCTTTTTGGCCCCCTACTATGATCAAATTGGCCCCAAACAGCCGCCTACTTTCTACATAATTTCTATACTTGAAACACTAAATGTCATTTCTTGTGGCCGCCTACTCCTATGCCTTCCACCTCTTAAAAACTTAATGACAACCCTGTTACGGCCTACTGTCAGATACTGTATACGCTCAGATTGCATTGGGATTTAAAATGTGGCTATCAGCATCGTTTGTTTATACCAGATGGAACAGAGTGAGCACATTGGAGATGTGACAGATAAACAGGGTGTTGGAACCTGTGCTCTTTATATAGGTCAGTTTTTTGGACCATAATTAAAAAAATAGGTTGTTTGTGGTAACAAGATCTTTAACTAAAATTCCGACCAGATGGTAGTGAGTTTTTTATTTGCACTTAGGGTGGAGTAAAGGTATAGAAAATAATGTCAATTTACTCTATTACTAATGCATGTGATTTCTTTTTCTTGAAATGCCAATAAAAGTTTTGATGAGTGGAAAGGGCTACCACAAACAAACTCCATTTTTTTAAATATTGGCCTTGTATAGATACTGAATGCATTTTCCATCCCTCTTGAATATAGAGCTTCTTGTGTTGATAAGCTGATAAAGACGGAATATGTATGCACGCCACGTTTTTCAGCCGAATGCAGTGATAAGGCAATAACCCTAATAAGAGGCTAAAAAAATGGGACAATGCAGGGAAGTATGCCATTCGGAATCATGAATTGAACATGTTACGATACAATAAATATTTTGATCATCAAATTTCAATTTGTCCTAATCAGCGGAGCTTGTAAGTTGGATAGCATGCAAATTATTTTGAACATTTTACTAGCTTGTCTAGCAAGTGTGATTGGCATGGTTCCCTGTATTATACGGAACTTTTTGACACGTTCCATGGCCCGCTCCACATGAATGATGATTAAATGGACACCTTTCGGGGTTAAGAGATCTGCAATACAAAATCCTTTGTCAGCCATGACAGCATCTCCAGGCTCCAACAATTCCAAAAGACCACTTTTCCTTGTGATCATTTTATCAGATATACTGCCTGCCCACAGGTTTGAAACAAAGGTTATTACACCTGATGGACTAATACCAAGCAAGAGCTTCCAGGTCATATGACTTTTATATTCACTATACATGAGGGATCTGTTGGCCAATGATTGTGGTGTCTCCGTATAAAGTTCTGTGCAGTCTATAATAATCCGACAGTTCGGGTACTTCCTTTTGAACATATGGGGCATGTGGCGGCGTACAGTTTCTCTAGATGGTCATTTAAGAAGAGGAGAACAAAACACAACCATAAAATCAATCCACTGATTCACTATATTGGAACAGGTTGTCTTGCAGATACAGAAACGTTCAGCAAGATCTTCGAGAAGTAAGCCCAACCGAAATCTCATCAGCACCATGAAGAACTCATCAACCAGACGCAATTTCCGAGGGCGCCCCAATTTATTTTTGACTGAGTCTTTAGCAAGTTCGATGGATTTGAAGAGAACTAAGAATACTCCCAGTGTGGGTAAACCCGTGTAAAAACTGACTTCATCATCATCTTTCATGTCATCAAATGTGACTGTTGGCAGGTTGATCTGCATTGAAAAATCTGCCACTTCCTGCAGAGGCGTCTGAGTCGCAATTGTGATTCCGGCCTGGACTCCAATGGTGTCCACCTGCACACCTATATCAACTGTACTGGGTTTGCTTTGGCACTGTGCATTACGGTGTCTTGACAATAAGGACCTGTCATACTGTAATTGGAAATAGCAACATTATCTGTCATTGGGCATGTCATTGAAAGAAGAAAAAAATTAAATTGATCTGTGCATATTGCAATAATTTCTTGTGTGATTATGTCTCTGGGTTCATCTCTCAGGTCACCTGAGCCTGTCAGAGGCAGATATTAGCTGAGACAATGTCCTAATCATGGGAGACAACTTGTGTATGGCAGAGCAGAGTTCACTCCCATCGACCATATAAGTGGAGAACAATTCCATCCAAAATAAATATCAAATAATTGAAATGAGTAAAACATTAAAATTTAATCAAATGTCATCAGCTACACACTGAACTGTACATTTGCCAATTTTGAGAGAGACTTGCCATTTCTTAAAAAATAACTTAAATAAAATAAAACCAAATATAAACGAGGGGAAATTGTCATTCACTTTAGTTTTAAGGTTGTCTACATACCTATCCAAAATAATCATGCATGTGAACTGAAACGTCAGTCTCAGACATCTCAGCCACATCAAGGTGGGTTCCTCCTTCAATCTCAGAGTCGATATCCATTGGATTGATATTCTCCTTATTACAGATGTCAATTTCTCGTTGATCTGTTGTCAGCTGGCTTCTTATTTTCACACCGCTGACCTGAAAATCAGGAAAAATGTATAAAATAATTATTGGGAAGTCCAGTTCCAGTCCAACAGCCTAAAAACGCACAACTGGGCTCTAT